>BMAV01013668.1:47266-63072 GCA_019973955.1 Trichonephila inaurata madagascariensis | reverse complement strand
AATTTTTTTTTTGCTTAAAATTAACATATACAAAATTTAATACTTATGTTATTAATTTGTACGGTTTATAATTAAGATCGTGTATTGTAGCTTTAGCGTCAAAGGGCATTATTATTGCATTCAGTAATTTATTAATGTATAAGGGGGCGCGATAAAAATTGTGATTGAAAAGGGGAGCGACAGTATTGAAAGTTTGAGAAACACTGCTATAGGCAGATTAGAACTGGGCACTTTCTGATCCAAAAACGAGTATCTTAGCCACCATGTGAAAACGATCGTCATAACATTGAAGCTATTACTGGTTTATATAGACACACCGCTACACTACTTCCCTGCCAGTGATTCGGTGAATAGGCGAACAAACGATACCATATTCATGGCAAGCATGTTAGCAGTTGCATCATGTTACGTGCCACGGCTTTGTGGGTTGTGTTATTCTTGCGTGACGGCTTGTGGGTTGCGTTATTTGTATAAGGGCTTTGTTGGGCGTCATGTGTCTGACGGCTTGGTTGCAATGGCGGTGGATAGATGGCGCCATGACTGCTGCGATTCTCTTTGCTCTCACACCATAACAATGCAAAATTGATATATATATAATGAAACTAAATCTCTACATTATTTACCTTCATTCTCTAACTCTGCATACATTATCGTGAGAATCGAATTGTTTCAAAACTGTCGTCCTGTGTGGCACGCTGAATTCTATGGGTAGATTGCTAAACGGTTGCCACTAAAAGGTTGCGACCTGTGTTCTAGAATATGTAGGGTATGGTACATAAGAATAATACATACTTTTTCTTGTTGGACGTAGTTAGAGTTAAAATTCAAACACTGGTCACTTGTCACCCCTCGTGGAATGGATTTAAAAGTCGGAGATTTGCGTGAAACAGTGCCGAATGAAGCTCATTTCGGCTTTGGTTGTAGAAGATCTACAGGCCCTCTTGGCACTAGAAGATCGAAATTTATAACCAGAAAATCTGGTTAGCCGGGGCCTTCGGAGCTCCTCCCTCCCACCGGGCCCCTGAGTGTCCATCCCAAGCACACAATGGATAAATCGGCACTGGCGTGGTAACTTTGCCGTCTCCTTACAAGCCTTGACTAAATTTGAAGTAAAAGTTTAACTTTCCCAAGAATTTACGGGTCGGCGTTGTTCTCTTCTGGATACTTTTCCCGGAGTATTCAACTGATCGTTGGGAAATAATTAGTTACTTATTAGGAAGTCGGTCCTTCACTGGAGAACGCGACAACTACTTCAAACACTCTAGCACAGCTTTTCTCAACCTTTTTATCGATACGGTCCGGTCAACATTTGATAATTTTATCACGGCCCACTGATGGTGGGAAATAGAATGCTTTTATTTTAGATAATTTTGATTAAATTATTTTACTGTATTTAAACATGCCCTCAAAATAAAATACAATTACACCAAAAATGAACATAAAGTGATTTAACATTTTAACACTAGAAAGCTAAATTCATGAGAGAGGACTGAGCTTGTTTCTTTGTAACGAGAAGATTCCATCCGGCAGTAACAGGAGACAATAACACCTGAAGGGATTTGCTTCGTTATTGGTTTGTTTTGGTCGGTGACAAATACAACAACGGTCTGCCACTGCAGAAAACTGCCCCGTTTCACACAGAAAGGTTGTCAAAAACGGCGGCATTGCATTAAGTGATGTGTTGGTAGTCTCAGAGTATTCCGCCATAACTTTAATCCACAACACTGTCAGATTGTTGTCTCTCAAGTTGCCATCACTTACAACCTTCAGCAGTTGAACTTCTTGCACAGATATGATAGAGCAGGGGTGGCGAACCTTTATGGATCAACGTGCCATTTTTTCTAAAGAAGTGTTTAATGAAGTATAGACGTGCCGTCAAATAATTTTGTGGAAACTAAATGCTATCAACACAAAACTCTATTTACTACGAAAAAATACCTTTTACACTGTATAGTTATACATGCAATTCACAAATTAAAATAACATTAGGGTGACTTTGTTGTTGCAGATTGGATGATAAATAACTTATATTAGGATTGCAAGATGTTACTTTTTGTAGAATATAGGCTGAATTTGAGTCATCTGCCAAACGGTCTTTAAGCAATTAATTATTTTGCTCTTTTGACAAGAAGATTTGTGATTTGTTTCAAAATACCGTTTAACAGACGATGTTCAGCATACCACTTTTCCAGAACATAAAACACACACCACTTTGTCACCTTTACTAATAATACCATGTTTCTCGGTCCACCTAATTTAAAAATCTCTGTTACACTTACTATCCTGCACTTTTTGTTCCTTTGCTGAACTAGCCATGTTAAATAACAGTTAAAAATCGTAAATATAAAGCAGATAAACTTTAAAATATAGTTGCGTCAATGAAATTTATTATGCTAGAAACAGACTTTATATCATAAGCAATTGTAGTCTACGACGTAATTAAGGTAAGACACTTACAAACTAGTATGTTCCGCGCCACCCCACGATCGATCACTCACGTTTTATCTTAATACTTCATAGTAAACTTCGAATTTTGGAATAAAATACAAACCATTTTGATCACTAGCGTGCCAAAAATATTGTGTCGCGTGCCATCAATAGCACGCGTGCCACTGGTTCGCCATCCCTGTGCTAGAGTCTTCTAATTATTTTGACAAATGGGTCCCTTCCTTACCATTTTGTGGGGGGTTTTTTGTGGTTGGGAAAAAGCGCTCGAACTCCAGAATGAATAAAATGGAAATAATTAAATGTTCCTTGGAAGGTCCTTACCATTTCATGTACAGCCGGCTACCGGTCCGCAACCCGAGGGTTGGGAACTACTGCTGTAGCAAATAGAGGAGTTAAACCATGAACTTCAGCAGCGCGTCCCCTTCTATCTCTCATATTTACTATTGGCTTCCATTCTTCTACGTATCCGGCTACCTTAAAAGCGAGGATTGGAAGAGCACTTCCCGTATTCCCTCCCCTCTTTTAAAACTGTTTTATGCAAAATGTTGTTTTATTTCGAAAAATTTGAAACCAGGACAAATATTGAGAATATTTATATAGATAATTAATTGAAATTTTTGTATGTGTTTTACGCAATATTAGAAATATTTTGACTCACGTTTTCCCTATAAAAATCACTGCATCATCATAAAAATTACAGTTACTTGTATTAATTCAACAAGTGATATTTAACCCTTTCAGGACTAGAGGAAGGAGAAAGAAGTGCTTCCCCAGGCCCGTATGTTCGGAGAGGATGCGCACGCACGGGACCGGGCGAATTTTCCTGCTAAGCCTAATTTCCTTTAAAAATTCATGTAACGTTTTAAATGCAATCACGCACAAATAAGCTAAAACTCACAATTTACTATCACTGATAATATTTGAACATGGAGTATAAAAATTTTCGCTGTATTTAAAAAACAATTGAGAATTTCAAAGAAAATGTTTTAATTTTAATAAAAAAAATTATATACACTTTCAAAAAAATTGACAAAAATCCCATACATCTGACAACGGTCAAGCGAAAAGGATAACACTTTTAAGTTCCACGTGAGGACTTTGAGCCACAAATATTTGAACATGCATCAGCTCTTATACACAATAGGTTTTCAGAGGCAAAACGATTGGAACCCATGATTTGACAAAACTGGACATGAGTTCTTGACTATGACCGCTGGATACGGCGGCTACATTTCAAAAATGTATAGTTATGTAACATACATAATTGTTGAAACATTTAAAATTCGTTCATAATTTTATTGTTCAAAATGGGTCACGTTTATGTCATTCCTTTATGTACATATTTTAACTTAATGTTCTCCACTTTGTTGCTTTAAATTCTTGCTTCACAATTTTACCTTTGGTGTTTCATGTAATTTTATAAATAAATCTGAAAATTACAAAAAAAATCATATCTGAATTTTAAAAGCAAACAGGTTTCGAAATTATTTCACTAATTATCAAGATTCTTTTCCAAAATGAGATTCGCCTCACGCTAAAATAACCCCCAAAAGTTGGTTAAGGGGTAAGTACGTTTCTCAAAACCCGGTATATGATTTTTTTTAAAAAATAAAAGTTTCAAATGGGTTGTTTGTACACAGCCATTAAAAGTTACTTAAACCAAAAGTTTCAATAATGATGTCAGCTTAAATTTTATCTAATGCACAATGAACTACAATTTCTTTCCTCTAAGTAAAATAACGAATGCTAACACAAACCATGAGTGAGTGAATATTAACGTCGCACTGTTCAACTACACGAGGGCTTTGGGCGACGGACCACGTCATTTTGAACCATGGTCAAGTGACATGGACGACACCTGAGCTGGCACCCCCTCTCCTAACTACCACACCATACCAACAACACACAAACCAAGAATTACGATTTCCGAAGCTCAGTAAATGAAGCAATTTACCAGGTAATTTAACACACAGTGAAAGTAAACACATTGTGAAAAATGTTACAGATAAATTTTTGAAGTTACTCTGGTCTATAAATAAAGCAAGGTAATTCGATTTTAATATTTTTTTTCCAGTTTTTTTTCTCTAATTTGTTCACTTGTGATTTGAAACAATAAACTGAAATTACCGATAAATTTACAAAGAAATAATTTCTGTATCATTTGTAAAAAAAGATTGTAGCGACGAAGGAGAATCTGAGTCGTTTTTGTTTTCCTAAATTAGTACTGTCATCTATAAATCGTGATATATTTTTTAAATAAATACAGTTCAGCGCATTTCTGCTTCCTTTCAACCGACGTGAAATCAAACAATTAACACTGCAAAAGAAGTTGAAGAAAACTACAACGCAAACTGCTTTTGCGAATCACACCATGCATTTTTATTACACGGTAGAAACGAAATCAAATTACAAACCTTCTAAATTGTTATCTTTTCATAGAGAGAAATAGCTGAACTATCAGCACTTTTGTATAAAAGCCACCTATTCGATTACTTGAGTAACAGTATCTGAGAAAGAAAAATCTTACCTTAAACACATTACATCATCTACTGCAAAAAAAAGAAATAAGGAGAGGGGGGAATCAGAAAAAGAGATGGTCACGCATACCTGAACTTTCAAAATGTCTCATATGTTTCTTCATCGTTCAATGGAAAGGTATCTATTCAAGTGTACAACAGGATTCCTCTGAGACGTTAAACAAGTTGAAAGCATAGACTGCTTCCTTTTGGGAATATTAAAAAAAAAAACACTTTCATTCTTACTTTTTTGAAAAAAGCATGCAATCTTTCCTTAAAGAGCCATTTTTTCATGTCCTTTATATTTTCTTTACTCTTACATTGCACTTTTTTTTTCTTTTTCAAGTAGTCTGTGATAAATTACTTCCAATGGAATGAAGCTGATATCAGAGCATGTCTATGCACCGGGTGTCCAAAAGCTGAGACTACGCTTTCAAAGATGATTACAAAAAAACCTATCTAGGGTTTTTATGTTCAATAAAAAAATATATATATATCGCAGGTTTTTTTTTTTACAATGCTTCATTGCACACGATTTCAACCAGTGACACTCATTGAAGATTGGTAATCAATGTTGTTCACGTATCCTTATAAGAATATGTGCATAAATGTTATCTCTAGAGATCTATGTATAACCATGGTGTGTTGGACTTCCTCTTTATATCCGTCACCCGGGGAACTTTTTCTTTTCCACACTTCAGTGTGTTGGGGTGTCTTATTTCCGATGCACCTTTCTTACAGATTTAAATTCGATAAACCATGTTACAATTTGCTCTTGTTCCTGCGATGAAACCGTTTTGAAACAAAAAGTGTTAAAAAGCGAGGATGCTGCGCCATCTAATTTGCCTTTCACTAAGCAAAAACTTCCTCTTTTTTTTTTTTTACGGAACTTAAGTACGTGAGTATCTATGTTTGCTTATTTATAATTAATATTTGAAAGTGTAGTCAAACATTTCGGACATCCTATATATTGTACAAATATTTTAGTATAATGAATTCTTATGTCGAATTATTGTGTTTATAAGCATTGCATTACCTTTTCAATATTATAAAGAGTTAAAAATGTAAAGTAATTTTTTACCACTAAAAATAAAATGAGAAATATTATGCTGTCATAAGAAAAATAAAATTATTACATAATTTCCACTTTCACTTGTCTGTTATTTACCCGGTCTTTAGTTAAATTTTTAATATATTTCTTATTCTTATATAAAATCCAAGCGTCCATTACAGAAAAAAATATTAAAATAATGCTTTCATTATTTAAGAATATGTTAGAATTATTATTATATATAACATTTTACTATATAAAAAATGCCAACGTATATAAACTTTTAAAACTAATTGTGTAACACTTTAAAAACCCAGTATTTAACGTTTAAACTGTATATATTTATATATATATATATATGAAGTAGGCGGCGATACTGCAAGCCCCCCTAGCATCCCCCTCCCAGGTGGCTTCGAAAGGAAACGAGAGGGCAATGACTCCGACGGAAGAGACAGCGAGAGAAGAGATTGAGAACGAAGAGAGGCAGACGCACATAGGCATAGCAGTAATAACTCTTAAAAACATAATGAAAGCCAATTAGGCAATGACGTGCATTTAAATGTTTCACTTAATTCATTAATTCTTATTTTTCATTTTATTTATTCTTGTTTTAAAACTAAACAGACTTTTCTGTAAACAATTTACGATTTAATCCCAGGAACCACATAACAGGGGGGGGGGGGGGGGCGGGTGCAAATTAAAATTAGTAAAAACCCCTAGAAAAGACGACCAATTTAAGACTGGTTGACCACGCACACTTCAACGACGGAATCATCAACGCATGCTTCAACGACGGAACCAGCAACGCATGCCACAACGACGAAATCATCAACGGTGAGTCCATTCAAATTTACTCCCTTATTGTTCTGAAGATATTTATTTACGATGGTCTGTCTAGAGGAAATTGCTGCTATTGCGAACATATATTAAAGACGCCCCCTGCTTCAACGGTGCAACTTCTGCACAAAATTGTTAATGAATTTAAAAAATTAGAAAAGAATTTAAAAAAATTCATGGGTTTTCCACAGAATTACGACATTGAAGAACGGAAAGATAAAATTTTAAAGGACTACAAAATCTGAACTTATTACAGTATGCACTATATTAGGCCTAAATTGCGCGGGAAGCGCCAAAGAATTAAGCGAGCGTATATTTAAAAGTCTATAAGACCTTGCATCTTTAAAAAATAATTTTACGGAACAATTGACGGATGACGAAAACGAAGATTCTAAGCCTTTTTCGCGAGAATCTGTTAACGACGCGAATAAACAACCCCTCATCCCGCCAATTTATCACTCGCCCTCTCCACGGGAGGTTTTTGCTCCCTTCCTGCAAACAGAACGAAATCAAAACTAAAGAGGGAACGAGGAGAATGCATTTTTGTTAAAGGGCCTTTTTCAACTATGAGATCGTTTACGGGGAATGATAATTATAGTGTTAAAGCTTTTTTTTGTGATGTGGAATTAAACTTTATTTTTATCCCACACATATCTGATTTTCAAAAAAATTATTTGTGTTAAACGCTTACTTTAAGGTCCGGCAAAGACTTTTATTCAAACTCTTCATAACATATTAACGTATAGTTCTCATAAAGCTACCTTAAATATAGTCGGTACCCCCTATACGGACAATGTTAAATTGAGCCATTTTAGGAACCTGTTACTCAGAAACTGTTAAAAATAAAAACTTCAAAATTTGTCTGTATATTAATTAGGTTTTTTTATTTAAATAATGGTATATATGGTTCAAATATATTGTTTACTTTTTTCAAAAAAATTCATCGTAAAAGTATCACTTTGAAATTTTTGAAAATTGTCATTTTTTTCACGATAACTGCTTTTCAGAAAAAATATTTTGGGAAAATCTCCAAAAAAGTAGCTCCATTCTATATAGTAACATATTATTTATGTACAGTAAAGAGCATTTTGCATCAATTTTTTCAAATTCTGTAACAATCTGTGAATTTTTAACTTTGATGCATAACAAACATCAAATTTGACCTTAAAACATCATAAATATAATGTAAACATGTATCAATATGTAAAAGAATTTGGGAATATGTAATTATCTGACGTTGCGAAAAGTTTCATCATGTGGATTTGTATACGTTCCCATGCAAACACAATTTCTTAAAGTTTCAAAATACAAAATTTTCTCTAAACTGTACAAGAGATTTCTAAAAAGTCAAAAATAAAACTGTTTTTATGTTTTTAAACATTAAATTTGTGTATTTTTATGCATGTAACAAGCTTCTCACAACGACAAAAAGCATTACAAATCTGAGTTATAATTAGTTACCATTTATTGTGTGTGTGTGTGTGTAATACCTTTGAATATTAAAGCTTGTCTATTCACTTGTTGTTATTAACTTGTCTAAACAATAAATAAACATTAATATTTGCAATAAATTGAAATATTTAAAATATTTTGTTTAGTTTTCTCAAAAAACATGTAACATAAAAATATATAAATATGAATTTTAAAAAAATTGACTTTTTTTGTCACGATACAGGGACTCCAGTCAAATATTTTGGGAAAATCTCTAAAATACTCACATGAATATATATATAGTTACATATCAGTAACATGAGGGAAAACATTTTATTCACATTCATACTTTATATTCGAAGAAAAAGATAAAAGCAATTTTAAAGACATCATTTTTGAGAAAATTTAATTTTTACTATAAAGTACAACTTTGTCACAAAAATAATGTATTCCAACATGTATTTGTTCCATTTTATTAAGCATTGCACATTAAATCTGTCGAGAGCTGAAACGTCCTCCCGCTGGTGTGGTGTGGTAGTTAGGAGAAGGGGTGCCAGCTCAGGTGTCGTCCACGTCACTTGACCATGGTTCAAAATTACGTGGTCCGTCGCCAAAAGCCCTCGTATAGCTAAAACAGTGCGACGTTAATATTCAATCAATCAATCAAACCCATTTTATCAAACATTAGTATCTTTGCAATTTATTTTGCATAAAATAGTTAACAAAAAAGTCTCAAATTGCCCAGAATAGCATTTTTCAGTGTTTTTTTTAACGAGATATTTTCTAGAAATATATCAATTTTCTCAAATTTTATATCAATTTTTGAAGAATTTTAGCTCTTTTGTGAATTACTAATATCAAATTTTAAAATAAAGCATCATAAATATAATGTGAAAATGTATCAATATGGATTTGGTATGAATTTGAAATGGTATATAAAAATACATGATTATATGACATTTCCTATGTTTTCGTGAGGCTTTTGTAAAATTATTATTGGTTTTGTTATTGCAGACAGTTTCTAAGTTTAAACTTCAAAAGTTACTCTAAACTGGACAAATGACTTCTAAAACAGCCAAAATAAAACTGTTTTTATGTTTTTAAACATGAAATTTATGTATTTTTAAGTATGTAACAAGCTTCTCGCAAAGACAACAGACATCACATTTGATGTATCTTCTCATACCTTTATCTCAGAAACTATTAAACATAAAGACTCAAGATTTTGCTTATATGTATTAATTATACATTTATATTTATACTGAAGTGAAATTTTTTAAATATATTAATTAGTTTTTTCAAAAACAAACTTTTAGTTGAGCGAGCAAATATGATTATTATGAATTTATTGAAAATTGTCATTTTTTGTTATGATATCTTTTTAAGAATATTTCAAAAATGTCACTTCAGTATACACAATTGCATTTAAGAAACAGTACATGCATACAGTAAATTAACACAATTTAAAATAAAAAAAAAAACAGTTTTCATAAAAAAAATCTTACCTTGTAAAAGTATTATCCAATAAATTTTCCAACACATATTATCTTCATTATGCTTTACGCAGTTATAAAATTAAGATTCATTACATATATATTTCCCACTTGGTCACAATCATATATCCTAATCAGTTTTCTTTTAACACTCTACTTAAACACGCGAAGATTTAGTAATTAGTAATAATAACAACTACAATTAAAAATGAATTTAAACTAAAGAAAAAACCTTAATTTCAGTAAAAAATGACTACATTTAAGTATAACATTTACTAAAACCCACATGAAAATCTGAAATTGCCTCCAAAGGTATTTAGGAAATCTAACAGTTGCAGTTATACTGTTATCTAAAGTTAATTTGGGTATAAAAAAATAAAATCTAATCGAGGCTTTGCAACTTTTCCCCAGTTTTAAAAAGACAATGTTTACATTTCTATCTGTCAAAATGGGCGTGCTAAATCAGCTGATTATTTTTTAAAAATTATTTTAATACACTTTTAATTCATATAATGGCTTGTATGTTATATCTTTGTAAAGGTCTTGATTTGGAGATTTTAGAAATACCAAAAAACTCAAAATCGATTTTCAAAAGGTGTTTACCCGACTGACTGACCTTAATTGAAGAATTTGAAGATTTATTTTGTTCTTATGACGTTCACAAGTAAATGCAAAAACGGAAATTACACTTTACAGAATCTCTATTTGAATATTTTTTGGCCATGCGTGACATTGCTTCAAAAGCCCACTTTCTTTTAGACGACCACAGAGTTTAATAATGCATTGTATTAATGGTATACCTGATTCAAACCATAATAAACTGATATTGTATGCATGTAAAAGTATATCAGAATTTAAAGAAAAGTTAAAAATATATGAAAAATTTTTTATGCAAAATAATTATTATAGTATTGATAATGAAAATAAGCGTACAAATGTTAAATAGTATGATTTTCAGACATCTAATCAAAATATGTGTTCTGATAATAAATTTCATAATAAAGGACAATATTTAATGATGCTACTGTTAATAAGAGTGATGTACGTATACGTTGTTATAATTGTGGAATTATTTAATCATACCTCTAATGAATGTTACCATAAAAATAAAGGTTTAAAATGTTTTAATTGTGTAACCAATTTGGTCATAAAAGCTCTCAGTGTGTATTTAAAAAACCTGATGTTATAAATGAAGTTGTTAATGAGGTTGTTAGTGAACCTGTTAATGAAATCAATTCCTCAACAGAAATGCGTAAAGCTGTTAAAATTAGTGGCTATGATTTTGATGCTCTTATTGACACGGGTAGTACTATTACTTTAATACGCGAAAGTGTTTATCAAATTCTTGGAAGACCGACGTTAAATCCTACGCAAATAAAATTAACTTCTTTCGGTAAGAGTGAAATTAAACATTTTGGATCGTTTAAATCTACTATCGACAATGAAGAAAACAAATTTACGACGGATATTTATGTTATTTACAATTCGCAAGCAACTATTGATGTAATTATTGGAATTGATGTCTTAAAACAAACTGAATTTAAAATTAGTGTAAATGGTATAGAATTAATACCTAAGAGANTTTTTTAAAATCACTATAACTTTATTTCTATTTCGTGTAAAGGAAAATGAAAAACAGTTTTGGAAAGAAAAATATTCAAACTATAAGATTTTGAAATAAAAAAAAAATTCCTTATGTAGAGGAAAAAACGACATTTTCAAGGTAGGCAGTCACCTTAATTTAACATAGCTCAGTAAAAATTATATTAAACCAAGAAATAAGTTTTAAAATATTATGAGTTAATATGAGTATATAACTAAGAGTTCATCATAACTCGGAGCACTTTTCTTCAAATAAAAAAAAAAATTTTACATGTTTTTATCTACTTCAATTTAAATATATATAAGTCTTTTACGCAGTAAAACATATTTTTGCGTTTGCTATCATTTTGTTTCTGACGGTCAAGTAAAATTTAAACTGCATTAGACATTGTTTTTATCGCCTTCGATTTAAACGATGTCTGATTGAATTAGCGGAGGAAATTACTCATATAACATTAATAGCTTCATCACTAATCCACAAAATTCAATTCAGCTTTTCATTTCAATTTAGTGCTTTATATATTTCATTTTATCCGATCTTTTTATCAGTAGTCGCGGTAACCCAGTGGTCATGCTCATCAGCTCGTAGGCGGTGTGTCAGAAATTCGAGCCCTAGTACCACTGAAGTCCCATCATGTAGAGGAGCTGATGCACATTAAATCTGCCGAGGCTCAAACTCCTATTGTTGGCGTGTCATGGTAGTTTGGAGAGGAGTTGACAGCCCAGATGTCGTCCTCGGCACTTGACCGGGATTCAAAATTGTGAGCTCCGTTGCCAATAAACCTCGTGTTGCTTTATAGTGCGATGTAAATAAACACTCGCTCACCCCGATGTTTCTATTTTATTACCTAATGTTCGCTTTCTAGTAACGGATTATGAAACCTCTTACTGTTTTTATATTAAGGCGAAGAGCTACATTTTTATTGAGCATTTCGTAATTTTAAGGACGCTGTGTTTGATCAGCGACCTTAATAAAAATGAGCTTCGTAAACTTATTTTACTGTCAGAAAATTTTTTTTTTTATTCTAAAAATTGTTTCACAGCTTAGATTCTGCTCCTTAACACTACTAAACGCAAATATATCTTTAGGGAATTTCTAAATAATTTTTTCTTACAGTATTGCATGCCTGTTGAATGACTGATAGGTTATTTTACATATTTTGTGTAATTTTCGCTGAATGTTTCTAAAATGAATTGTTTTTCATAATAGCTTTTTCCTTTCTAATTTTAATAGAACGGTGCTTATTATGTGCTGTCCTGTCCATTCTAAATCCTCCTTAGAAATAAAAATCTTCTTTTCTAACACGGTTATTTAATTGATTTAATTTAGTTAATTAATTATTTTTTTGTAATTTTACTTAAAATTAAAAAATCTCATGTATAAAAATCTCAAGTTTTTTCGCTTTAAAATATATTCTTCTATTTTGATGAAAATTATTTCTTTTAAATTAACAAATAATTACATGGTTTTATAATTATGAATGCAAGGAAGAATAAGTAAATTTACGAATAATGATATAGTGTGTGTGTGTAGAGAACTCTTTTATTTATATTATTCTTAATACTCATTCTTCTATTTTTACAGGAAAGTACTTACATCTGTTCTCTGTCTTCTTTTTTCTAAATCCGCATTAAACATAAGCGAAATATCTGTTCAATTAGCAATATAAAAAAAAAATTCTTGAAATTGTTTAAAAATTTAAATAAGCTTGATATCAAAAATAAGACTTACGCAATAAAAGATCTTATTTGGGCTTAGTTTAGATATTCATTTCGAATCTAACTGAAATATTTATTAAATGACCTATAAAATTCATTCAATATTTAGCATTTATAAAAATTATGCCTATTAAAGTATGAAAGTGATATCTATAATTTCTGTACTGTTTTTCTCTTTAGGTAATAGGTGATTTGGGCTATTGTATTTAAACGGGAAGTAAAAACTCTCAATAAGTATATAAAAGAAAGTTTTAATTAAATATTACTTAGTAAAATTTTCCCTATAAGGAATAAAATGGTTCCTTATACATGAATAATAAATAAACGTTACAAAAATTTGCTCTTAAAATAAATTATTCCGAGAAAATATTTATGATTTGAATTTAGATAAGAAGTCAAAATTATTCTATTTTCAAAAGAAAAACAACAATTTGAATGAGGAGATTTTCTTATACATTACTTTTTACGATGCTTACGATAACAAAAACAACATATAAAACTTTTAGATGTTTATAATAATCGTTTCATAATTCTGCTTTCATAAAATTGAATTAGTTTTGATATATTTTCATATATATTTATTTATTTTGCATCTACACAATTTCTGTCTATTAAACTGCAAAATATGAAATATAAAGGAAATTGTGTGGAATTATTTTGCCAGAAAATTTCTAGTGATATTTATTTCCTTAAAATATTTTAAATGAAAATTTCCTTTTTTTAAAAAAAGAAGGAGGAAAAAACATAAATTAATGAATTTTAAATATTAAACATGAGACGCGTAAAAATATAATAAATTTTCAACAACTTATTTGCTTATTTGTAAGCGTATTGTGTAAGCATTAAACTATCCAGATAGCATTCCAAAATATTGGCGAAATATTTTTCATAACTGACGCATTCATTAACAGAATGGCAACCCTTTTCTGTTTGGATTCGCGCTTGTGGTAACGTCGCCTTCAGTAAATGTAAACATGCCGCCCTAACTCATATTTCTACACATAATAAAGATAGTAGTTTATTTATTTTTATATGTTCAGTAAGTAACAAAAAAATTCTATTGACATTTTATTAATGAATGCTTTGTAAAGCAATTACTTAAATGTGAAGCCTTCGGTTAAATATAAACAAATGTATATTTAATATTTATCATATTTAAAATAAAGGAAAAAAGTGATTTTTTTTTCATTTTAATTTTACCAATTTAAAAGGGGAAGGGAATGAGTCGCCTTAAAAAATAGATTTACATATTTTTTATAAGTTTAAAAGGAATGGTTTTGAATTAATAATCACACAATAAATTCTATTATTTAAAACTGTGTGTGTGTGTGATTTTTTCCATACCTATAACAAATTTTTGGAAATGACAGAAATCGGTTGTAATTTAATGTTTTTAATACAATTTTATTGAAAATTTCAAAAAATTTTATAAGTATAAAAGGATTTTTGACGTTTCAGATTTTTGTGATGTTTGATTGTAAAATACAGAATTAATGAAATGCTTAGCCAGTCAAAATGTAGACTAAAATATTTTAACATGGTCATACTTTACAGATACAGTAAATATTTGACAACATTGTAATATCCAAAGTTACCGTTTAGAGCTTATACTAAATATATCGTCAAATTGTTTTATATTGCTTGTTATAGCTGTTGCTTATGCCATATGATCGATGGTGTCAGATCGAGGCCCACGAAATTCATCGTTGCAAGGAGCTTGTTGTACGCTTGTCGTTAGCCCTAGCTTTGAAAGCCATGCAGGCGACAGAACGTTTTGGCTCGGTTCCACCCCAATTTTGAAGGAGAACACCCTGGGGGTGTTCAGAGGCCTCCCACCTCTCCCCCTTACATTATTTAAAGTGATGTAAGTAAACCGCTTACAAAATTAAAAGTATAAACATCGCTATAAAAAAAGCTCGTTTTTTAATCATAAATAAAAATTATTTCTTAATAGTGTGATAAAAATTGTTTGCAAATTTTATTAATAAAAAAATTACCTTCATTTTCTAAATGAAAAATCCTTAGCTATTTCAAGAGTAATTAAAATCATAAACACATTTTTACTATAATATATATTCTATTCTTTTAATATAATATTTAAAAAAATTGCCCTAGTGTTTTTAAATATCTTTCATTGTCAGTGAAACATTATCATCTGAATTTTGTTAAAAATTATTTTGTTCTAATACTTGAAGAAGAGGAAACTAGATAGTCTTATTGAGATTGTATGTGGAAAATGTTTCGATATTAATATAATTTTTTGTACGAAACTATCTTGTATATTCCTATATTAAACATGTTTTTAATTTTATACATTTAACTGAGAAAGTTTATAACAATTTTTTAAAAAATATATTAAAGATTATGTATTATATATTTTAAATTTAAAAAAAAATACACACACAGATGGACCTAAGCACATTTAAGAATATTTTTTAGCTGGAAAAGTGTACCGAGTTTGGTACCCAGTTTGTTATTTTTGGTTTAAAAAAAAAGAAAAAAGATATCCGATTACGTTTGGAACCGGGATTTTGATAGATAGGTTAGATAATATTTATGATATTTAGTGTCACTTAGATTAGAAAATGTATGTAAAATTGTTTTAAGAATAGTATTACGATAAAAAATTATTTAAGTACAATATTTTGACAAAAAATGACCATAGAATGACCCATTTTCAAAATATTCTCCTTTTGTGAAAAATGCTTC
>BMAV01013668.1:24830-36460 GCA_019973955.1 Trichonephila inaurata madagascariensis | reverse complement strand
TATATAAATCGCTCTTTTTAAATTTATTATATATATCCTTGCTTATCAAACTTTCAATATTCGTGACCCAATATTCAATCATAATTTCTGTTGCGCCACCCCTCCAAACAATAACAATGTGTTGTGTGAATTCAATACTACTTTAATTTGTCACTAAAGCTACAATACGACTTTTGCCTCTTATGTGACACTGGCGTACATAAACGTCTGGCTCATCCATTGCATTTATTTTCTAGACGTATATATACATACTTCTGAAGTACGATCTTTTATGTCCACTACTGTCCAAAGGATTATTCTGAAGGCCTTGGAATGCAATAAAAGGACTTCGACAGTGTTAATGAAGGATTTACTTATTTCAGAGAATTTGCTTATTTGTCTTTTTTCCCCCCCCCCCCCCAAAAAAAATTACTTATGAGCATCTGCGTGGAAAATGGTAGCATTGAGGAGCGAATCACGTAACTTTTATTTGGCAATGAAGGAAATAATTATAAACCATAAAAATTATCAAGACAAGTTTTAATACAAACCCATAAGTTTCGCTGGTAATTATCCAACTTATTCTTAATTTAGTATTGTTAAATTAATTATAAAATACATTGTATAGACTGATACGTTTATAAGTGTGTATTGTAACAGTGTTAATGTGTATTTTATTTTTTATTAGTTTAGAATTTTTGTTTTACTTACAATAAATTAATAATTTTTTTATTTTAAAATAATCTTTTGATTTCGACTTTTTAATATGCTCGCGCCACCCTTGTAGAGTTTTCACGCCCCCCTAGGAGGGAGCGCCCCACAGTTTGACAAACGCCGATTTATAATATTGTACATTACCCATTTATAATGAAAAACAAACAAAAAATCAGCAGTCGTTTAAGACATAGTTCAGGTTTCGTCCTTTTGAAAGTTGACAATAACATGGAGTATATTCAGCCAGACTTATCTTCCTGATGACGAATGTTGTACCAACAGAAAAAAAGCATAAAATAGTATCGAAGAATTATCATTGGAAGAGCACATGATTTAAATTCAAGAGAATGGTCATGAAATGAAGAAACAAATGTTCTTTTAAAAAAGCGAAATTTAGAAAATTATATTCTGACCTATTACATGATAACCCAAGAAACAAATAGGGGGAAAAAAAATCTTTCGAAGTAAACTTTGGACTGATTTTTGTTAGTTAAAAATTCTTTTCTGTTTCATTTTGTAGAAAATAAACAATGAAAGTGTTCCATTATTTCTCTTTTTTACTTATTTAATAACTTTTTTCAATTGTATATATATATATATATATACATATATACTAGTTTTACAGCTCTAAAAGTTTAAGTTGGAATTTATTTCTTATTTTCCCTTAAAGAAAAAATGCTTCCATCAGGGTGGATTCATTTTATGTGGTACTTCCAAGGAACCAATTAACAGTACTAGGTAAGGTACTTACGTACTATAGGCAAGCCTTTTAGGAAATGGATTCAAAATTTATGATGTTCATTAGCCCTCTTCCCGTTTTCCGTAAACACTGAAGATATTAGGTCCAATAACGAAGCACGTTTGACTTGCAATATTACTGTTTTTTCAATGATATATCCAGCTTCATATTAAATCTTGATGGTTATTGAAAAATAATTATATATTTTCAGTATGGCAATTAAAAGTTGCCGATATTTAAGTACGTGTTAACACAAAACTGAAAACTTCGCATTTTTGGGTGAGTAGTTTATAAAATTTATAAACGAATATTTGTATTCAGTTAATCTATTATTTTAATAATTAGGAAAACAATAGACAATGTAAAAATATTATTTTATGATTTATAATGAGAGAGTCATACTGCTTAAGTAGCTAAAAAAACAAATTTTCAATAAATATCGACTAAATTGTAAATCTAAGATTAAATGTATTAACAATTAATAGCTGTATTTTCATGTTTTATAAATTTAATCAAAATAAACCATGTTTGCTTTCAATGAAAATGCTTAACCCACGATCACTCGCGTGGAGTGTTCTGTACACCCCAGAAACAAGAAAATTCTTTCAGGATTCTAAAAATAATGCGCAGAACCATGATTTTTTTTTAGCTGCACATTTTAGGTCATTTGACCTTCAGGCCTGATGCAATCCTTCTGTCTCGAACGACTGGAATCTAATGACCTTCAAAATTTATATGGGGGGCTGAGAACTCCCGCGAGAAGTTGAGCATTTGTATATAGTCTGCTCTGAATGTTTGGAAAATGATTAAAATATTACTTTTTCTACTTTCTACTATCATTATCTCATTAATTATAAAGTATATTTATTACTGGTATATACATTTTACTGGTTTATGAAAAAATATAAAATTATTTGTTTTAAAATGAAAATTTTGTATGTTTAGTTTAAATTAATGTTTGTCTCATTTGTATGCAATAAATTTCATCATTTTATTTGTATAAAACAAAAAAAAATCTTGTACTTTATAAATATGTATCATATTGACTTAATTTTATTTTCATAATTATATACACGTGTTTAAAGTTTGGGGGGTCCTCTACACCCCAGGAGTAACGACGGTAGCAAAAGCAGATGCGAGTGACCGCAGGGTAAGTTCTTTATTACAAGTCTACCGTAATTCGGGATCTTTATTATTATGTATGTCATATGTATCAATGCATACTTGATATCATATTTTTCATAATATCCTGTGCTTCACTCTGAGCTTGATATATATTTTTGATACGAGCATGTATAGTCTCTCTTTTTCCTTCCAGTGAACTTTAATTTAAATTTCAAATTGTGTGATTTCGAGAAAAGTATTTCTTTGGAAACTTTTGGTTCGATAACGGTAAAAAGTATTTTGATGAAAATGTCACAGGCAAGAGTTAAACTATTTTTCCTATTAAAGCAGCATACTTTTTCGAAAAGAAAAGAAGAGGAAAGCACTGTTCTGGAGAAAAAATCATATAAGAGTTGTCAGACTTTTTAGCGCAAAATCTTAGTGACTTTTGATAAAGTAAAGTTGAAAGATAATTGTTTTATCACCAGTTCAAATACTGATTCCAATTTCAGGTTTTGATTTAAAACTGTTTTTCTCTTTTTATGTTTCATTTGAAAATTAAATATAAAATGCAATTCTATTTTATTGAAAAATAAACCAAATTATTTAGAGAAAAATGAAGCCTGCAAAATCAAATAAAAATCTATAATTAAATATAAAAAAAAAAATTTTAACCTTAAATTAATTTTACTTTTTTCATTTGTACATTCTATTTCCAATTCTAAGTGATAACAATTTGCTAAACATGAGTGGAAAAAAATTTTGTCACATCTTTGATTACAATACAGTAATATATTTTTCATAAATTGTTTTAATTTTTGCTTGATTTTTTATGACTAAGAAATATTTTCTTACAGTTTAAAATTACATCGTAAAAAACGTATATGTTTCAAATTCGTACGTTTAAAGGTTTTGCAGATCGAAAAATTAAAAAAATATTATTCTTAGAACAAAACAACAGATAAAATAAATACAAGAAGTGGTAAAGGAAGAAATAATATAGTTAATTTGTTAGAGATTATCTGCAAATGGATACCAAATAAGGTTGTCTGGATTGCTAATTTTGTAATATTTTCAGCGACCGCCATTGATTTCGTAAGATAGATTCCCACAAACTTGGTAAAGGTGTCAATCGCGGGTGAAACGAACTTATAATTTCTTTGAGTACTTTCCAAAGAAGCAAGATGATCCATGTGATACGTTTTCAATGATACATCTTTTTTCTGCAATGGATGCAAAAAGCCTTTCTTATTTCCTATTTAGTGATTCACTAATATACAATGTACACAATTGGCTATGGTAAATGACTGAGTTTGGGAATGAAGTGCAACAAAACTTGTATTTGTGCGATAGATAACGACCGCATAAAAAAATGGAACAAAAAATATTCGAAAATTTCATAAATACTTACATATAATAAACAATTTTATCAACATATTAAAAAAAAATTATGAGGTGCAGAGGGACTGCATAAAAAAGTCACACTTAAAAAATATGTCAATTATTTGCGAAATTTATGAGAAAGTACTTCGAAACAAAATAAATAACTAGATTCCACATGGAAACATTTTAAAAACATTTAATTTCTCATTGTATACACAGAGAAATATTCAAAATTCTCATACACAATTCAATGCTACTCATCGTAATCCAAAGCACACATCTTCATGTGATGAATTAGTTCAAAATCACTTTCGTCACTTGAAAATGCAATCTCAATTGAATTATTTTTTGGCACCTTAAAGAAAGTGATAAGTTTTTGTGACGACGGTCAGTTGGTTAGTTGCTTGTGAACGTCACCACATAGCCATATATGTATGATCGAAGCTCTTTTTGGTGTGTTTCAAACTCCTTTCAAAATAATATATATATTAAACATATGATTTTCCAATTTGATGGAAAGCTGGATCCTGGAATATATTGCATCCGCTATCAAAAAATCTGGTTTTTCATGTCCGTCTTCATAATCTATCAAATTATGGAAAATGTTACTGTTATAAAGTTTCGTCTTCAATTAAGTGCGTGCTGCTAGTGCGTTGAGAGAAACCAATGGAACGTACATTTCCGAGAGCCTGTTTATAACCAATGAACAGAGCTGGATGCCAAATCCATTAAAATTCATATACCACATAAAAAAAATATATCGCACAAAAAATCGTATAAAAATAAAATTGTAAAAAACAAATCGTATAAAAAAGGACCACACAAAACCATTCTCTACTGTAATAATCTTTGATTTCCATTTCAGTATACTTAATTCCTGAGTCTACTTTGTGATGGGCTTTTCTTATAATACCTATTTGTATAGTTCAGGAATACTATTAATTTTTTACCGTCTACAAATTTATATAGGATTCCATTTCTATCAAATGAGTCTTCCTAATTTCTAACTTTTATGTAATTCTTTAATGGTTTTAATTTTGATATCTTTATTCTGCGCTAGCTTTTATTTAGGTAAAATGCTGTCAACCGAAATACAAAATATATTAATTGGAGATAGGCTAAGAGAGTCACCATGAGCCATTTTGGAACTGGAGCAATGTTCGATGGCATAATTCAATTCTGGTAACTGTAAAGTCCATCTTGTGACACGGGTAGATAAGTCTCGTTTTGAAATTGCCTTTTCAAAGGCGGCGCGGTTGGTAACAATTTTGAATGGACAGTTAGAATGGACATTTTTTCTTATCCCTCTATATTTGCGAAAGCCTCGAGTTCATAAATGAAATATTTTTTTTTTTCCATTTGCCATCAGTTGTTTTTCGACTCATAAAATAAGTAGAAGGAAAATTGTTGTCATAGGAGGAGTAAGTCTTCTTAATTAAATCATCTGAATTAAAGTAGCGAAATAACCTTCCAAACTGGCATCTGACTGCAGTTCGGTGTCTTGGATTTATATATCCCCAGGATAGGAATTTTGACCTGTAAGGATTTCAACTGTTTAAAGTCATTTTTTCTTTACCGAATTGAAATTTGTGATCCTTTTTCAAAAAATCTCTCAACGGTCTTGCTATTATGGAATAATTTGGAATGGATTATCTAGAGAAACCGGTCAATCCTAAAAAAAATCTATGAATCTTCTTTAAAATGATCGGCTCTGGGAAGTTAAATACTAATTTCGTTTTTGAAGTACTGGGACACATTTTATCACTCTCAATCACGTGCCCTAACAATTCAATTATTTTCTTCAAAAAATAGGATTTCTTAAAGTTGACTACAAGTCCGTATAATATAGTTTGTTTTCTGGTTTGTCATATATCGCCTTCGTTATATAATGAATCAAAGCTGGCTGTGTGTTCGGTTTTCCCAAAATTACTCAAACCTTTCATTTTTTTTTTAATTCTTGTGTTGATTAATAATTTCTCAATTTTCTTTTACTTAATAGGTCATGCATATTTTCAGAATTCATTTCCAATGAAAATTTCGTTTATTAAAGCTTCTATTAATTTTTTGTATGGATTAATGTCTGGTTCTATTCAAATGAACAACACAGCATTTGCACCTAATGACCTTTCAGCAGATATAAATTTTTGTATGTCTGACAATTTAAATAGTTTACATATGCTTTGAAATTGATCTATCCTATGAGTAATATTCTGATGCGATTCGGTTTGAGTTACGAAAAAAATGATTTTGGTGTCACTCTAATTTAAATACTCAGAAGTATTTTCGAGTTAACTCTTTTCAAAAGAAAATTTTTTATTCTTCTTAAATCAAAACTCTTCCGCACGGCATCAATTTGCTTTGGAGAATAACTTTTATTTTTGTTTTAATTTATTATATCATTGGAAACTCGCTGATGGAACCCTCCGACAGGAATGAGAGCTCCTTCAGATCCCTCAATGAAAACAAAATACTTTTGCTGAGCTCGGCTGTATTGATTCCAATGGAAATATTAAGGATATTTGAAACTATAATTATATCATTAAGGAGGAACTTTTCTCTACGTCTTTAAATTTTTTTCGTAAACTCATCACTGTCAGTGGTGAAAGTAAAACCGCTAAAATTTCGTTATTTCTTATAATTGAAATAACTGTCATCTCGCCAAATATTAGTTTACGAAAGAATGTTATATTTTCTATTTTTAAAATTCTTCAATGTCATGGCAATAGTCTTTATATTATTCAAAATAATTTTGAAATATTTACATACCTTTTGAAGCTTCTGGGTACAAATCTTTATGATCCTACTTCTGAGATTTTACATTGATGCATACTGGCCGTCAAAACAAAACAATACGTATTCATTTAAATTTTAAGTGTAACTATTCATGATTTTTCTATTTACACTTATACATTTTTTACATTATTATGTGATTGTCGTTTAAATACAGGGTGGTTTCGAATTCATGGTACAAACTTTAAGGGTAGGTACAGGACATTGTAACTATCATTAATTGTATAGGAATGCATAGGCTCAAGTGACGCGGTGAAGAACTGATACAAATATAAGAGATAAAAGGAAAGACAAAGTGTTTATGGAAAGAGCCATTGACGCGTAATGTTTACAATAACTGTTCAGCACATGATCTATGAAGTCCAGCTGCAGCACGCATTGTTATACCATGCACTGGCAGTCGGAGAAGACACCATGTAGTCTGAAGGATTCAAAGTTTCTACCACCTGATAATGGAAGAGGTGTAAGCGATTTTCGCTTAGCACTCTACAAATGATTTGATGACTCACACTTATGTGATATGTACCAGCTCTTGCAGTTGACTCCGATGTATCAGTCGCAAAGTTTAAGATGTTTTCTTCCAGGTCTGGACTAGGTGCAGCTCTTCGTCGACCAGCATCATGTCTGGTGCCGTGGACTGAAAGTAATTCACGAAAATGACGAAGTAACTGCTGAAAAAAATATGTCATCAGGTATTTATTGATGAGGAAGCTGTGCCTTATACATTCGTAGCGCAGCTCTGCTGTTACCATTTGCACTGCCGTAGATTTGTGATACATTCATGTCTGAATGTTCGGCATACGTGAAGTCAGCACAAATTGTAAATGTCTGCACAATTGTGAACGGCGCTTTCTTTTACCGAGAGGTTTTATGTTGAATGGCGGGTAGACTTCTACTGTCCCTTACCAGCAACGAAACCAACCGATAACTCCATTTCTATTCTTTTATTTCCCCTATATTCATATACAATAAAGGATTGTAACACGATGTCGTGCATCTTCCCTTAAAGTTTGTACCATGAATTCGTCGCCATCCTGTATACGCAATTTATATCGTTTCTCTACAGTATCGTTTTTCAAACTGCGGAGCACGCCCCCTAGGGGGAGCGAGCATATCAGTATTAAAAGGTTTAAAAAAGTAATTTGCAGGAATAAAGTAAACAAAATACTTTCTGACATATAAAAAAAGCATTTACACTGATGTAACTCATATATATATATATATATATATATCAGCTGGCGATATTACTTCATCAAAAATAGTAGTCTCCACTTTGATACGTTCATTAACTATCTGATCAAATAACTAAGAAAAAGAAAAAAAATTTGTTTTATTTGCTATAATCCCACGATAAGAGGATTTCTTTATTACGTTTTCTTTTTAGATCTAAAATACTACTCTTTCAGAAAAAACCCAAAACTGAGACCTAGAGAAAAATTCTAGGTAGATATAAAATTCATCACTTTTATTATAATTGAAATGCTGTGCATTAGCTGTAGAAAGAAAAAGAAGACTTATTCACTTTTCACCCAGGAAGCAGATTTGCTAATCGTCGTGTGACCTTAGAACTTATTGGTATGATTAGTTCTTTCCCTTCTTTTATGTTTTTGTTTTTCATTTAGGGAAGATGTAAATAATGCATTTCTGTTACGTTTTTTTCCATGTGAAAGAGTTATATTATATTTGAAAAATCACAGACAGCACTTTGAATGTTTATTTTGCGAATTTTTATTTTTATGGATATTCTGAAACATATAAAGTATGATGAAATACGCGTCTTGCACAATTTTTTTTAAAACTAACATCCATAGTTTTATATTGAATACACTTTTAACCCGGGAGCGGTCGCTCGGGGCTCAAATTCAAAGGACAGCAAAACTACAATAGTTTCAACAAAATATGACGGTTTTGCTTGCAAATATCATTCCTGTAATGTTAACGAAAAATGTCTTTGATGTGTGTCCTTTATTAAGTTTACCTATCTTTGAAACATTTTAAATATGCTTTAATGGATTTTTTTTCTCAAATTACCACAGAAATAATGAAAAGTCCTTGAAAGTAGGTAAGTATATTTTCTCTTACTTGAATTATTCACTGGGATTGTGATTTTTATCTCGTGTATAATAAAAATTATTGTAAAAAAGCAACAACAATAACAAAAGAGAAAAAAAAAACATTCGGGTGTATCAGTCACCTCACGTGACTATAAACGTCAGTATTGAGTGTGTGCCTGCTCTCCCCGGTTAAAACATTTTAATGTCATCTCGCTTTAAATATTTAAAAAAAAATATTTAAAAATTTAAAAAATTTAAAGTGGTGTTGGAAATCTAAAATCATCTTAATATGGTAATTTTGAGATTTTTACATTTTCAAATTGTATAGATCTGTGAATGTGATGCATATGATAGAGAGCAACATATAGACTAGACTCTTTCTATTGACATTTATACTTTTAGAAATGATTGATGGAGGAAAAAATGTTTTAATTAAATAGCATTTCGCAATCTGTTCTAGTTTAAAAATTANAAATTAGAGAAAAGAAAAATAACAATAATTATCCTATTACTTAAAAGGAATTTGTTTTAAAAAAATATTACTTAAAAGTAACAAATACAAAATGTAACACTTATCTTGTTAATCTGTACGGTTTTTAATTAAGATCGTATTGTAGCTTTAGCGCCAAAGCGCATTATTATTTTATAAGGAGGGGGGGGGCGTGATAAAATTTATGATTGTAAATTGGGTCGCCAAAGTTAAAGTTTGGGGGAAGCAATGCTCTATAGTTTTTAACAGACAATAGGGAAGGTCGTCTTCCTTCTAGTAATGGTGTTCTCCAACCAGTCAAAATCTACAACCAGTCTTGCTTCAACAACAAGGTGTGCGCCATTTAACATGCGCCGAAACTTTCAGAGTAGAACACCGTCTATCTTGTGGCTTGGTAACAGCTGTCGGCACTACACACTCTTTCTCACACACACACTGATATATGGTGAAGATATAAATGCATATATATATACAGTCTGAACTAAATATAATAAAGTCACTAAATCATGAAAAAAAGTTCGTTATACTGAAATTTCGATATAAATATGTTTATC
Source organism: Trichonephila inaurata madagascariensis (assembly GCA_019973955.1). NCBI lineage: Eukaryota > Metazoa > Arthropoda > Arachnida > Araneae > Nephilidae > Trichonephila > Trichonephila inaurata. The sequence continues at coordinate 26,653 of BMAV01013668.1, read as the reverse complement.
TTTCAATTTTCTTTATGAAAGATATAAAAAAAATTTTAAATTCTTAAACACTATACATTAAAAGAAGTAAATATTCACAACTTTTTGTAAATTAATAAATAATTATTTTATGTATCTAACCTACAAAAAAAAAAAAAAATCTGCAAAAAAATTTTTTTGGCATCTTTATCTACTTACTGAAGAAAACAATTTTTTCTCTGATGTTCAAGCACTTACTTTTGGAGATTTACGAGCTACAGGAAAGAAAGTTACCAGTACAATTGATCAATACTACAAATGAAAGGAGACTAGTTCAAGGACACGAGGTTCCACTGAGGGTGAAAGGGGATATTAAGGATGTTTCTAGTGAAGTTAACAATTGGGTTAGAGGTAGAGCTTCTTGGATTAAATACCCAAAACTCTATTGTTCTCGTCCAGTTTGGCACCTAATAAAACTAGTTCAAGGTTTATGAGCAGTATAAAATGTGCTAAAAGCGAGAATAACTCGAAGTTTCCAGAAATACTTCAAAAATAATGAGAAAAAAAATTGAATCACAGTAGAAAAAATTCACTAAATTGAAAATGATCTTCGCTATTGGGAGGTTATTTTACGAAGAAAATCGTGAAATTGTTGTCTTAGTTTCAAGAAAAAGTTCGATAAATAGAAAAATTCACAATATGGAGGTTCGTTACATGGAGGTTTGACTGTATATGCATATATATATATATATATATATATATATATATGTGTGTATATAAATTAGCAAACTCCTCTTATTACCCTATAACACACACTTGATATCTATTTCTGATAACAAAGTTTGTATCATAATACGTATAGTAGTACTTTAAAAAATACGTTTGTTTTTTAAAATATATATATAAAACTACTTACATTAATTATCAAAATGCATAGAGATCTTAGAGGATAAAGTATAAGTAACGTGAAAACTGATCATGAATGTGTGTACATAATGTTAAATTTGGGAAAGAATGTAAAACTAGAATTTATAAATACGTCCGTGGCTCAAACGCAGAAACTTAGAACTATTTTTTTAAAAATATAATAATTATATTCTTAAAATAAAGATCCAATAATAACTTTATCTTATAATTATTTTTTTAATATGTGTTTGCATTTTGCACTTGTGCGCATGAAGTAATTTTTCAGTATACTGCAACGAAAAAAAACTCTCCATTTTTTTTTGAAAAATGGGATGTGTTGAATGCAACACAATAAAAAAATGAGGTGGAACTCTGACACAAATTTCCAAACTTTTTCCGCTTAAAATTGAGATCGTACATGAAATAAGGTTACATGAAACCTTCAAAAGGCTTTTGCCCAAAGTGTAATAGTTGAGACTTAAGGAGATGCATAGTTTGATGAATATTGCTTGTTTGGAATTTATATAAACATGCTATATCTCGATCTTAGGAGATCTAAAGAACAAGTGGAATTAAAAAAAAAATGTGGTTTTTAGTTGATTACGAAATGAAACAAAGATTAAAATAAAGAAGAAACATCTTCAGCAGAACCGTTTAGGTGATACAATGAGAAGAAAGATAGGGTATATCATGAATTTAGATACATCCTCGTCATTGGTGAGAGTTCTTTAAGTCTGACAAAGGTCAGTTGCGTATGACTCCGTCGCATTCAAATCAAGGGAAAATAAATTCTGGTTGCTTCTGGCGTATTTTTTTATTCACATCCTGTGCGCTTCAAAATGATCACTACCATGGTATCGATACCGTCATAAAATCAATTTGTTTCTAGGGATCGTTGATACTACAATGCCCAGCTACATACTAGATTCTATACCATTTACGAAATTCTATAAAAAAAA
>BMAV01013668.1:0-24730 GCA_019973955.1 Trichonephila inaurata madagascariensis | reverse complement strand
TGAACAAAGGTATCTACCAATAATGGACTGCGGCTTATTGTTACCTCTCTTAAATTACAGTAATTTTCCTCACTTTCCTTGTAAAGAATATTTTTTTCTGCTAATTTTCGTGCTGTATTCTTCCATTTTTTTTTTTTTTTAATTTGCTGTCCTGCACTCTATCCTTACTTCAGTGCACTTCTGTTTCTGTTTTTTAATTGCGTTTCCCTATTGAATGTTTACGGAATTACACTAAAATTAATGAAATTCCAGAGTTTTCTACAGTAGTATACGTTTGTGTGTGCGTATACTTACACACATATTTTCACTCAATTTTTCTTTTATAAGTTTCATATTTTTTAACACGATCGACATAAATTGTAAAAAAAAAGAAAATTTAGTTTTACTTTTATTATCGTTTTTTTTTTAATAATTACAACACTGGACTTAAGAAATATATACGATTTTCTTTGCGTGAATTTTCCAAATTTTGCAACCTTGATATTGAATATTGTTCGTTTTTTTAGTTTGATGTTCAAAGTGAAAAAAAAAATGTTGATGTTTATAAAACTTAATGAATATATCCAAATATATAAAACTCGGACATTCTGTCATACTTTTTTGATACGACTGAAACTTTCCAGACACAGAAACAATTTTCAGAACAGGGAGAAGAATGAGAACAGCAAGCCTACGATTAAACTTTTAACAAAAACATTTCTAGTGATAGCGGTAATATTTCAGCTTTACTCATGTAAATGAGTTTATTTTAACATAAAAAGGCAAAATTTATTTATTTTTTTTTTACGCAACTTATATTTTTTTAAAAAAAATAAGTTTTTGTATAATAGCCACAATTTTTTAAAAAAAGTTCATATAATAATTTATTTCTGTTCAATTCATGAGCAATTTTTATGAAACCAGTTGTTTAAGATAATAATATGACAACTCAGGGTTTATTGAATTATTTTCGCTCATTTTTTTAAGACTAGAATAATATTCTCCTATTCCATAGACGCGCTCTATTTTTTTACGAATTCTTTAGAAACCTGCATACAAGTATACATAATTTACTAATTTAAACGAACGATATACATATATATAAAGAGAGAGAGAGAGAGAAAGAAAGAGGGATAAATTTGAGTAAAAAATCGACTTTTAACATACACTTTTATTTTTCATTTGAACTTAATTATACATTTAGATGAGCTAAAATTTTTGTTTTAAAAATTATATTTGCGTAAATAGTCCCTAAGTCTATACAGTTTTGCATATGAACAGGAAATAAAAGTTTAACACAGTTGTTTGTAAATTTTTAACGATGGGAAGAAAGAGTAAATTTCAGTATAGGATTCCTGCTTTAGAACTTTGAAGTAATTGGCAGACTTGATGTTCCGATAAAATAAGGTGGCTCTGGATTGTTTCTGACTGGAATTTAAGGCAAGCACTTTCCATAGCGAATTCCATGTCCTTATCTGAAAAATATTGCTTATACCTTTTCGGTAAACTACACGCGTGAGAATATCCCACATGTTTTCGCTAAAGCTGAAGTCAAGGTGAAATGTTGGCTTGCTCAAAACCGATATCCTTTCTGACCTAAGCCAGTGTGACGTTGAGTAGGAAATATGGATCAATGAATTGCCCTGTTGAAAAATTCAATACGAACCTTCTAAAATTTCACCAACATTGACCAAATCATTGGTAAGATATCTTGATAGTTTTCAGAGTTTGATGGGCACTGTGTAATTAATGTGCGGTACATCTGATTATTTAAAGTAATCTTTGGTTATATCATGACGATTCACCCGTCATATTCCATACTAAATATAATCCTGAATTACAGCTGTCTTTGGGTAAATACTATACATTCCCATTGGGGACAAACAAATTACATCTTAATATCCCTATGTTTTCTGCCACTAAACATCTAAAGTTAATCGTGTTCTAAAATCAATTATCTTTATGGTAGTGTTTCAAAGAGAATAACCACATTTTAAAATTTTTTAAATACTCAAACTGGAAAAAAAAAATTCTATGGACAAATTATTTTTCTTTCTCTCTTTTTTTTATATGTTTCTTATACCTGTATTTTTAATTTGAATAACAGAATAATTTCCAAGTTCAATAGTTCAAACACTTGCTAAATGTTTGATGAATCAGTTAACGTAGTCAATGACTACGAATCCCTCGACCTTTCTGAATGAAATTTTTGTTTGAATGAATACTATGAGGCAATACTTGCTAGATTCTTTATATCAAATTTTTCACTGCAACATTAAATTCAACAAGTGATTTACGCTTTCTCATATACAGTAGATTTCTGCCTTTCCCTCCCTTAAATTATGATAGACTGAGCCATTTTGCAATAATACAAAATCAACACTTAACTCCGTGTAACCCACCTACTTTTTACAATTCACAGCTCCAGCAATCACTTGCTGAGCAAATGCTTAAGTCATTTTGTAAAAAAATGCCTTAAGAAAATTTTTTTCCCATGTATCTTCTTTTAATTTTTAAACTCCATGTCTCGGAATAAAATTAAAATAGAATTTCGGTCATTAGTGTTATGTATATATTGTTAAAATTTTAGAACAAATAAATGTATGTATATATTTTCTGCTACCTAATCACGATCCATTGATACGAGACAAAAACACGCCAAAAGGGTTAGGGAAGACAGAAAATAATCCAAACAATCATTTTTAGGGGTTTGAATTGCAAAATTGCAATGATTAAAATACATTAAAATTTATATACCCGAATAAATAATTGCCCTTTCCCTGCAATGTCATGTATTTCGCAAGAGTCTTTGAAGCACAGCAGGAGAAAAGCTTTGTTATTTCCCCCATTTTTAAAACTACCATCCTTTCCTTCATACTAAAGTCAGCCAAAAAATGTTTACGGAATCAGATACACCATTTATTTCTCCAGGACATGGCGTGATTGTGTTCATTTTATTTTATTCATAATTTTTAAATACAACTTTTTGGTTCAGTGTTGTTCTGAGGAAGGATATCTAAAACTATTCTGTAATTTCTTCTCTTCATTTTGATCAAGTTTACTTCCTAGAAAATGAATGTTTTGCTCTTTTCAATAAAGTTATTTAAAATATCAGTTTCTCAAAACTCCTTTTTTTTTTTCTTACAAATTTTTGAAGAGTATTCCAAATTTGAACTATACATTTAATCAATTTAGAATTTCACAAAATAATCACACAAAACATTTTTCTCTATTTATGTAAAAATCATTCGAGACTTTATATATATATTTTTTTTTAAAAAAAATAGGTAGGTTTTTCAATACAATAAAAAATTGTTATTCATATTGTTCCCGGGAGAGAACTGTTTAGTGTATCTGATTCAATAAATTGTACAGTCATATTTGAATTCGCTGCATTCATGTGTAGTTAAAATCATTATTTTTATAAAATTAATACCTTATACTAAACTATATACATATAAAAACGAACACACGGTATAACACTTACTGAAAAATGGTAAACAGAAGCAATATAATTTCAGTACGCACGTCTCTTTTCACAAGTGTATTTTTTTACTTATTTTTTTCAGCTAGCGTCCTCTGGTAGGAGAAAGCGTGATTCACAAACGGTTTGATGTAACAGTTGCAACAGTATATCTGGCAGCAATATCCATGTTTGGGCAAAAGTTTAAACAATTTCCTTCAAAGCAGATGGAGATGAACTAAATATTTATTTTTTATATGATTTTTGACTAATAATCTATTCTTAAGCCTTTTTTGCACAAAATTCTTCTTGCAATTTTTAAATTAAAAATTGCCACACTTTATTATCAAGGTACGAAATTTTGGGGCTCTTACTTTAAATTTTCACCGCTAAAAAAATTTTAAAAAATTACTCCCGCAAAATATTTAATTAGTTCACCTGAGGATCTAAAGTGGCCGTCATTTGACTGTCAACGCCAAGGGATATTACCTATGGAAACTTCGGTCCCTTTTCATTCAAGGCAAATTGTGCCGCGTCTAATGGGAAGCCCGGGATTGGGGAGTTAGTTTTAAAAAGCAACGTCCGTTTCCAATCACACGTAGCCTTTAGAAACCTTGCTGTGATGCTCACAAACCACATTCTCCTCCCCATTATATGAATCCACTGCGAGGATAAAGTGGAAACTAAGCACTTCCCACGTGTCAATTCTTTAATGAAATGAAGAACCAATGGTAGAATAGATGGGAGGTGTTAAAGGCAATGCAGTCGAAAACCACGAATACGAGGGTGGGTCGTCTAAGCAAAAACAGTCACTGATGAGGCAATCAGTTGGGAGCAAAAGTGAAATTTCAAACAATAGTAACCGAACCAAAGGCAAAAGGGCTATTTTTAGAAATGACCAGTGTGGAACAGGGCATGCAAGGAATGATTATGCTGGTAGAAACTTTTCATCACAGATCATCACATGACACTCTCGTCCATAATATGACTGAAGCTTCTGTAACGCCAAGATGATTTTTTGACATCAAACTTACATGATAATAATTTCTGATTATTGGGCTAAATATATAGTTCGTAAAAATTAGAGAAATATAAGGAACCCATAGTATTTCCTCTTTACTAATTTAAGACAGAATATTGAGCATTTGTAATGTGCAATTAACTACTACACATAGCTCTGTAGGTTTGAGATAAATATAAACTAATATTCCTCATAGGAATCTAAGAAAAAGTACTTTATTCACACACACACACACATAATAAAGAAAATTTAGGAACATTGTATCAACAACACGTTAGTATTATTTTCTTTTAATATCCCCAGTATTGATGAGATGCTTAGACTTAAAAAATAAATTAGAATAAAAAATTACTTAGGTAACTAGAGAATTATATAATTTTAGACTTAAAATAAGTATATATCATATTTTGTTTTGCTTAAGTTATTCAAATTAATTATTTTTTTTTATTTTTTTTGAAAAAGTATATTTAGTCTCTAAATCATTTAATTTATTTATTTTTTGAATTAAAGACGTTTTAAAATCCGCATGCTTATTTTTCTTCTGAGAAAGAAGTATAACTACTTTATACTTTATTTTGAAAAGTGTTGAGTAAATTATCTAAATAAACAAACCAAGAACTATAAAATAAACACACTAATGCTTGGTTAAAATCTAAGAGTGTGCAAAATAGCAATTTCAGAAAAAAAAACACTCTATACTCTAACTTATTTAGATATTAATTCATTTAAATTAATTAGCACATGTGGTAGAATTTTATACAGGGAAGTGACTAAGCAAAATTTTCCAAGTGCTTTATTTTTTAACTATTTTAAATTAATCGTTTTAAATTTCAAATTCATTTTTTTATTTTGATAATTTCTACATTCAAAACCTAGTGCATGCTTCAGAATGCTTCAAACTGATAATCATAGTTTAAATAAACTGAAATCATAATCTTATAACATCAGATATCTCTATAAATAATACTTTATAATTCTTTCTTAGTCTATTTAACTAAATATTCCGAATCAGATCAGGAAAGTTAACTTTATTTTCAACTGACAAGTATATAACTTTTTAAATATATAAAAAAATTAAAGAATAAGAAAAATGAGAAATCACTGTTCTTGATTGTGAATTGGACAGAAATTCGTTTATTTTAGGCACGCCAATGACACTATTGATATGTTCCTCAAAAATTCTCTATTTATGCTGTGAATACATTTATTGAAATTTTCAGGTGTTTCTATAATTTTTTTTCTGTTTAAATAAATTTAAATTAAAGTAAAAAAAAAACTGTATGATGTTTAGAATATGTAATATATATTAATAATATACTAGCAAATATATTATTTAAACTAATATATTATTTAATTGTATTTTAAACTAATATGAGTTAAATAATATATTAAAATTAAGTAATTGGTTATTTATCTTTTTATTTAACTTATGATGCATTTATGGATAATAAGATGGTCGGATGCAATTTAATATAAAGGATTATATTAACTGACAAAAATTATACAGAAATGAAGAACCACATGCAATTCAATAACATTTATGTAAATCAAATAATCAGAGGAGCAGCCTATCCAATAAACTAAGCCTTCGCTAAATGAAACAATTATCCTAACTTTCTACTCTGGTATTTTTTTTTTTACTCTCTTAATAAATAACATGTTCCAGAGGAAAAATATTACTTTCTGCCATTTTGAATACATGTAATCTTCGATACAGCAATTGGTGTTTTTATCGTTACATCTCTTCCCTATTACAAATATGTCGGCACATACATATTAAATTATCAAAGATCGTATGGATGGTTACTTACATATCCTGTAAGAATCGTTACCAATCCTTCATACTTAATGAAGAGCCCCGGGGAAGATAGGGATGCTACATATGCATTGCTAAAGCCACTCCATGTAAATTTCAATGATCGAAAAGAATCCAGTATTCTTATCACCCACTCAATCCATTGATCGCCATTCAGCCTTGGGTTCATCCCAAAGAAGTAGGAAGAATCCAAAGGAAACATGTATCATTATTCACCGTATTTACTCACCCAATCTGATCAGCACTATCAACAAAAGGAAGATTCTGTCGAGGACATGTAGAACGATGCGATAGGCATTGGTTATATATCTCGTTCCCGCCAGAAATAACGCAGTAAAAAAGCGATAGAATGTGTACTTGCTCCTAGAGCCTTAGATTCGTTTCTGAAGAAGAAATAGTTGCTGTTCTTGTTTTTGTACCTGGCCCCTTTGTACGAAAGTTGAATAGGAATGGCAGTAGTTCTTTGTCAGACATGCGCATTCTTTCGAAATCTGATACCGATTGTGAATGTGATTTATGTAAGAAACTAGAAAATTAAATGGAACAAAATGGGTACATATTCCTTCTAATATTTTAAGTGTAAACTAAGAAAGCCTAAATTGTTCATATATATTTATGTACTTTTTTTAATGATTTTATCGCGTTACGCAATGACAAAAATTTAATTATAACTTGATAGAACACAAAAAAAATTTATAGTCATTATGTAATAATCAACATTATCACACAAAAATTCTAAATATCAAACTATTACAAAATAAATTACAATTAGTTAGTATGAGAATGAACCATTTAAATACATTACGTAATTAAAATGTATCAAACTACATTAAAATAAAATTTGAGTCACTAATGATTATATAAATAACTGTTTAAACGCAAAAATAAATTTGAATATTAATTTTAATATTTTTGATATTTCTCATAACGACCTCAGTGTTTTATTATATACTAAATTGTGTTACTAAACAATATTCGCATTATTAATTAAATGTTTGAGTCGAATATATTGCAGGATTTGTTATTGACCAATGAAATATTTTTGACGAATATTATTTTTGCACCCAAAAATATTGTTGATAATTAGTTACTTTCATAAATATGATTCATCATGAAAAGTTAGCACATGAAGAAGCTAGCATTTTCTGTAAGCATTTCAATGAAGAATTTATACAATTAAAACCTTCCACTTGGCATTATAATTGTTTTTAAATAATATCACATTCTAACATTTACTAATTTATTTGTGGCTTAAAATAATATAAAACTTTCTTACTATGCTATGATTACTCAATTGTAAGAAGCACTCAGTTTTAAGTTTCTCATAGAGTAAGTATATTATTTGAAACGGTAATATGCAGACATATTGAGAAACATGATTTGTCACTAAAAACTCCTTATGATGATTAGGATCGTGCGCGTCATATAAACTAGTTTCTGTAATGTGAATTTAGCTCAATAATCCTACCATTACCAAGAAAAGAGACTGAAATGGTCGTGCCTTTTGCTTGATTAGAGTTCTAATCTAGTAATTTCCCCATTTCTCATATAGCTTTTGATTGAACTTCACTGTACTTTTAGCACAGCCAGATGCTATTATTTAAAGAATTTCCACATATCTGATGATATACCAAAGCGACATTCGTCGTTCAACGAAAATTCCCTTGACCACCTGAAAAATATACACTGCTGTGTTTGTAAAAAAAAAAAAAAAATGTAACACCACGAAGGAATCACCATAATTAAATGAACTTGCAGCAAATATCAATTATAGGATGTTATGTAAAATAGGAAAGTTTCAGAGCCACCACGTATGCGTGGCGTGTACAGCGCCCTCAGAACTGATGCTGAAAGCGTATAAATAGAGGGCTGTAGGGGGACGTTGAAAACAGTTAATGATTATTTGTTAGTGGCGAACGTTTAGTGAAACCTAAGTATGCCTCCAGGACGAAATAAGGAGAAATTCCAACAATTACGGAGTTTGAACCAGGTTATAGGATTATCGGCCTTCAAGAAGGAGGATTTTCTCATCCCGCAAAAGAAGCTCGCGTGCAGCGGAACAGTTCCACAGTGATGGGAGTTTGGAAAAACTGGCATTAGACGACTGTAGATGACTTCAACGCGTGGCGATCGACACCTGCCCCGCATTGCGGTGAATGACCCTACAGCTTTCTCCCGGCAGTTGGCATCACGTTGATCTACTGCAACAGGTGTACTAATGTCGGCTTCGTCATTCGTCGACGTCTGCTGCACTGTGGATTGCATGTAAGGATGCATTTATACAGGATCCACCGCACGGCAAACCATCGACGGCTACATCTGCAATGGGCTCATGAGTAAAGAGCCTGGCAAACTGATTGGCTCCCGAATGTATTTTCAGAGGAATCACGCTTCAATTTGTGGGACCATGATGATTGCATTCGTATTAGATGATATACCGGTGAATGAGCCCTTCCTAATTGCGTTATCGAATGACATAGTAGCCTAACACTCGAAGTTATGGTCTGTGGTTGCAATTTCCTATCATGGACAATCCAATTTGCTACAAATTGAGGGTAATCTCAATAGTAACAGGTACATCCGTGAAGTTTTACAGCCCGAAATCGTTCCCTTCTTTCAAGGCATTCCTGGAGCATTCTTTTATCAGGATAATGCACGCCCATATTTTGCAAAGACTGTTCGAGATTTCTGTTCAGCCGAACACATGCAACTTCTACCTTGGTCTGCTTATTCGCCGGATATGTCACCTATTGAGCACGTGTGGGATTTGGTTGGTCAGCGTCTTGCTCGTAATCCGCGTCCTGAAGCTTCAAAAGAAGAATTTTTGCTGCGCATACAAGCAATATGGGATTCTCTTCCATAATCAGATATTCAAAATCTGCTTGACTCGATATCACGTCGTATAGCAGCACTTATTTCAGCTCATGTTGGCTACACCAAATACTGATTTTGGACACTTAATATTGTTTTTTTGCTTTGAAAATTTCGTCACTAACTTATTTTAATAAAAGTCGTCTGTGCATTAAATTCCATTTAATTCTGATGATTACTTCAAGGTGTTTCTTTTTATTACAAACAGCAGTTTATAACTGGACAATTATTTCAATGTTTTAGAAGTTAAGGAAATAAATGTTCTGTATCAATGCACACGAATTAAATGTCACTGCTCTGTATTGATAATACGCAAAACTTATTTTCGTTTCTTATGTGCCTAGAATTGTATTAATTAGCCATGCTATTTGTGTCACCAGATGTTGTTTCCCCGATTCTTTTCCCTCCCTTGTGCTCGAATGCAACTGTGTTTCTAGTAAATAATTTTACTAGTTTTATAAACATTGCTATTTTCCTTGTAAACCAATACTGAAGGAATCTCTATATAAGTCCCCTTACCCCATTCTCCTGCATAGCATCCTCATCCCGCTTCTGTGTAGAGAATACAGTTACAAGTACAGCAGCAACAGTTTTATGTATTAGAAATACACAGTCGCATTCACATCTAAGTACAAGACACGTAATGAAAATCGGGGGAAAACAACTTTACCAATTTATATAATCACAAGAATGCGTGTAATAGATATCGAATGAGTTCATGATCGATAAAAATTAATTACCCCTGTATCAAAACATATCAATCGAGTTAAATCTTTCAAAATAAGATCCTAAATCAGTGATTCCCAAAGTGGTCTATATAGACCCCCAGGGTCTATGGCGACTTGCAAGGGGTCCATGTCAGTGAAAAAATGTTTTAGTGGTCTATGAGATGTAAATGGTGGTCTATAATAAAGGCTTTCATTAAACCACATTGTGACTTTAATTTTAAAAGAAAATGTAATAAAGGAGAAACCAGATTTTATTTATTTAACATATTTATTAAATAAATATAATGATGTTAATTTGCACAGTTACAAGGTTAAAGTATATGTTTTATTAAAACAAGGACTACTTCCATTTTTATTGCCATAATTAAGCTAAAGGAGTATAATGTTGGACGTCTCGAATTTTTTCCCAGTTTCTCATTTTGTCACATATAATCTGCCAGAATAAAATTTTTGAACCTACGTTCATTTAAATGCCCTCTATTCCGATTTTGAATCTAGGTTTGAGAATCCTTTAACTATTGTAGACAAAAAAAAAAAAAAAAAAAAAGACTGGACATTCTTAACCGAAGAAATTTAAGGTTAAATTTGACAAGATTGATGCTAAAGGTTGAAACTTTGTTTTTGAAGCTCCAGATTTATTCCTCCAAATACAAGCATTTTTATTTGTTGCTCAGTTATTTTATGTATTATTAAATTTAAATTGAAAATTAATTAACATGTTTTTCTTAAGTTTTAAACGCCATAATTCATTACAGTTAAAAATTTAAATATATTTTAAAGTAAGTAGCTCTGCACCATCTGTCAAAAAGATATTTAAGTTGATCAATGTGTAAAAATTAAATATTAGATAAGCAGGGGTCTACCAAAAGACGAAAAACATGGCAAGGTGTCTATGAATCAGAAAAGTTTGGGAACATCTGTTCTAAATGAATAAAAAAAACTAATTTCTTCTCTAAGTTTAAAAATTCGTTAAAATAAGGATTGCAATTCTATTATGATCACTCAAAAATATTTCAGACCCCTTTTTCAGAAATGCACTCTATTACCTTCGGAACTAAATCCTCTCTACCTGTATGACAAAATCAAATAACTGTCACTGAAGAATTTTTCAGCGAACATCTTCCGTTGTGTATTTTCCTGTGTGAAAGTATATGTCAAACTTAAAGTTTTATCCTTTCATCTGTCATGTGGTCTTTACGTTGCTTTTCTCTTGTCTGTCAGAATCCTCGGGAAGTGCCCTTTTCTGCTGGTTTCATTTTTCCGCATTAAACCTTATCCTCATTTCCATTTCTCTCATTCAATAAATGACATCCGTTTCCTGAAGTTTGTCATTTAATCAATTTTCCTATTAGCAATTTATTCCCTAAGCGCTCAAAAATATTACAGTCTTTCGACACGTTATTATGATGAATCGATGAAATGTATCTTGGAAAGTTTTGAGAATTTTTAAAACTTATTTATTTAAGATATTAATACATAATATGTAGACCGAAATTAAGTGAGTAAGAAAAGTGAACAAAATATATTAAATGTAAGTTATTTTAATTCAAAGTAGCAACAAAGTAACACTAATGAAAATACATTATTTATTTCTATTTTTAATGCTTTTCTAATCTTTTGAAGAATCCTTAAATATGATATATTATTTCATAATATATCAAATGTTATTAAAAAGTAGGCTAGCAACTATTTTATATAAAATATATATGTCTTCATATTTGAAGTTCATTGAGAGTTACAAAAAAAAAAGCTTTTTTTTTTAAGATTGAAAAAATAAGCTGTTTAATAATGTTACTATGTAAAACCCAAATGTCAGTGTATGGGTTATATTTTTTAAGACTGGCAAATATTTGAAGTAAGTGTTAATGTATAAATCATATAAGTTGAAAAATATACAGATAAGAAAAAAAATAATTTTAAAGCTTATGCCAATTTATTGTTTTAATTAATTAAATAATTTACAGGGTACTGTTTAATAAGTAAATTCTGGATAATACCTCATTTATTCAATTCTACGCATTTTTAGATACTTTGAATGTGAAAAAAAACAAATAAACAATGCAAATAAACAGACTTTGATTGTGACTTAACGGCTTGTGTATTATGTTCATTTTGCTTTACTTCATATATCATTTTTAAAAACTCTTTTGTTTTTGACATATTTTAACTTTAAGTATTATATAATTCTAAATTTTCAAGTTAAGCTTAAGTGAGTTTACTGAAAAAGAAAATTAACAATAAAATTAGTTTTGAATGCCATCCAAATAAGTTAATTTAAGTACATGGAGTTTGAATCAGGAAAATGATATATATATATATATATATTTTATTATCTATACAGTTCCAGATACTTACTATTATTCCAATTTTGAAGATAATGTCGATTACTATTATCTCATTTTAGATATCAATATCTGAGAAAAATAACTTTAAGATAATTTATCATGAAGTTTATTTATTCATTTATATACAAGACTTAAAACGTAATTATGCTTTATATAGTTATAAGCTATCTTTTAAAATATTTTTAAACTTCATTTTGTTCAATTGACGAATCTTTCTCCCACTGATGTATTTATTGTATATTCTGAATACAATAAATACATCAGTGGGATAATTGTGTGTGTCATAATTGAGTGCTGATAGTTTGAGACATATTTTTAGTGAGATTTTAATGTTAGACAAAGAATGAAACTAACTCTAGTTATTTGTACTAAAAATAATTGATTTCTTATAGACTGATGTATTTAATTAGCATTAAATTGCAGATTGTCTCTTTCGCTTTAAGGAGCCGACCGTTATTACACAATAGAAGTTAAAAACGACGGTCAATTTCATTCACATATTACTGTTCGTGGTAAGGGGTTTTGTAGGAGTGGCTTCCTCAAAGTTAATGTAGTCATGGTACATTCATGGCAGAGTGTCTCATAAAAACCCTGTTTTCAACAAAGGCAAAATAAACTAACTTATTTGTGCGAGACAAATTGAAAAATATCAAGTGTGCTTAGAGTATCTTTTCTCCCATTCATCGACTAATTATTACTCATTTATAGAACATCACTTTTAATAATGTCGGGCAACTGCATGTATGATTTGTTTTTTCTTAGCATACACGTGCCCAACGCAGCATATCCTGGATGCCAGATCTAATTCAAATACTCCTTGCTTTATATTACACGTTAAGCTCTCTTTTCCGACTACCACGCCTAGTTTATTGTGTGCATTTGTAATAAACCGCGTGCATTGTTATATTAATCAAGGTGAAGAAAAAAAATAAAGTTTATATTGATTATTGTCAAATAAACAAATATCTTCAACTCACTTTCTTCGGAAAATTTTTCTTAAAAAAATGGTCCAATAATTTGATATATTTTATGAATAATTTCTTGGTCAAAATTCAATATATAACCGTAACAATGTACTATCAAGCATTTGATATGTAAATTTACCAAATTAAGCGTATATACTCGAAGTTAAAAATAGAAAGACTTTGTTATAGACAATTCAGAGTTTATGAATAATAAGTACTATGACACAAATTTAATTAAATTTATTGAATGGAGTAAAAGTTTACTTACTTACCACAATATAGTATATGCGTCTCATTAACACAAAACCACATTTGCTTGCTTCAACTATTTCTGTGAAAGTTAACATGCACATTAATTGTATACTTTTGATATATTTAGTTTATGCTTAAAGCTATTGATTATGCTGGGCTCAATCTAAAACCAACATGTTTTTTACTACCAAATACAACAGAAAGAAGCATCAATAACATCACACAGACTTACATTGTAGCGAGATGGAGGTCGAATGTATAAGATGATTCGAAGAAGAAACAGACATGATTTTAAAAAAATAGATCTCACACTTTATGACTTACTTACGACTTATTCCTTAACCTCAGGAGCAATCTTAAATCCAGATTCCTAATCTAATTTATGAGATTATTAAAAAAAACTTAAATGTGGTTGGAGTTCCTTATACCAGTATTTTTCGAACCGCGATAGCTTGGTGCAGATGCACTTCTATTTCTAATATGAATATTAATTTCAAGTCCAATTTTAGTCCTTCCTAGTCACCATTCACTTTTTCTACTATTCCGAAATGTGATTTTGAACCCCCCCCCCCGAATGTCAGGGTTCAAAAAGCATTTGCATAAAATAAAGTCATCTTACGAAAACAGGCTTTTAAACTAAAATCACAATTAAAGAATAGTTTCTCCAAAAAGATTTCGTAAAATCCGCGGATAGAATACTTCACAACACACACACACATAGGAATAATTCTTAGATTGACGGGCGAAATGCAACGTGTTGACATTTATCATATATTTTATTTCAATATTCAGAAAGGCCATCCGAAATCAAAGCCATGACAAAACGAGTCCTATTTTCAGCTCGATCAGGAGCCAGTGCGTTGTTTGTTCAAGTGGTTCTTCATAAGTTCGCCGGAGTCGAAGTCAAAGTCCTTATGCGGGAGGCGGGTTGAGTTGATCTAGAGGGTTTTACCCCAACTGACACTTGAACAGTAGGGGATTCAGCTCCTGATCGAGCTGATATATATATATATATATATATATATATATTCTTAGCAGTTTAAAAAGAAACGAAAAATTTAGACTTTACTTTAAAAGGAAGAGTAATTGCTACACACGATTTACTGGAGTTTTCCTTTTTATGAAAAATATATTTAACATGAGGATATGATCTCAAATTTTAAAAGAAAAATTAGCTTTGTCAAAGGTAATTATATATAATTCTAAATTAAACACACGTATTATTTTCTGATTATGTGTAGTATTTGCGCATAACATTCGCTCTGAAGCTTCGGTGTGAAATAAATCTTTTTTATACCATTTTTTTTTCACACACACTGAAGTAAGGTTACGAGGATGCTGATAGTAGGAATATTGCTTTATTTTTGTAAGCTTAAATTTATGAAGTCGGTCAACCATAGCTTGAGTGTTATTTGTATTATGAGATTAAGTCAAATCAGTTACATAATATCATTTAACACTTGATATACATTATTATCTGATAATTCTTCGTACCAATTTTAAATACATAACACATTATGCTTTAGAAAAAATTGGAAATAAAATGGTTTAGTCAAAATTCTTCTGATTAAATTAAGTAGAAAAATATTCTTCCTTACAGGTAAAAACTTATAAAAATACGCGCATTTTATATTGCAAGCAATAAATACCCCTCCAAACATATAATTAATTTATAGATATCGTGCAAGATCCGTTTCCTATATTTGGCCTTTTTTTTGTATTGCAAGAAACCTTTCGTGTTGGTTTGTGGTGTTCAGCTCTTACCTCAGCAATCAAGCTAACATCAACATCAATCATAAAAGCAATGATCAGAAAAACTTTGGGGCGAATGAAGGAGGAAAATCTCAGCAAAACGTAAACAAATGCGTAAAAGACAAAACACAAAATAAGAAAAGAAAGAAAAAAGAAACTAAACTAAAAAGAATAGAAAAGATATCGAGCGCCAAAGATGTCATCGGAGCTTTTTCTTAATGGTTCTTCTTAGTACTGCAGATGTTCGAAGGCCAAAGGAGAAATATATGTATATGAAAGAAAGAAAAGCAATTGCATGAAGGTTGGAAGAACTTTTCAGAACCATTTTCAGCGTCTGCTAGCCAAGGGGTTAAAATACCAACTAATGGGATTCAAGATAAAGGAGTGGAAAATAGATAGTGCTTCATATTTCCGAAATTCGAATTAATGGTTATTCGCCTCAGCAGGCAGATGTCTTATTCTTATATGTTACTTACAAAAAAGAGTAAAAAAGCATTCAAAATATTTAAAAGCTAAGAAATTCTTCGGTAAAGTGCCTAATATTAAAATGGACAATCGTCTGATATAAAGTGGGTCACTTCTGTTTCTTTTTTGTTTGGTTTGATCCCGGAAATTCAGTCTTATTAATAAATTAAAAGGTATGGAAATTATTACGTGAAACATTTTTATTTTGACATTTTTCATTATTTAATAGTTTAAAATAATTTAAAGCTTACCAGTTCATTTCAAATGAATATCTGTATGCGTGTAATGTTCGTTAAATTATATATATATATATATATATATTTATCTCTCTCTTCAACAATTACAAATATCCGTATTTTTTGAAAACAAATGTTCTTATACTGAAATGAAAGGAGAAAAAAAATTAACCGATTATTACACAGTTAAACCTTAATATATAAACACAATTATAAAATGGATAACATACACTAAAGCAATTGTTAAAATAATCAAAATAAATAACGCATACTAAAAAAAATATATATATGTAAGTAATATATGTATGTTGTAAATGATACCCTTGAAAATCTTACATGAATCTTATATTCATGAGCCTTATTTATTACTTTAGTTGTGGATGTAAGGGCCGAGAACTACTGTACCTTATTTTATATATGCTTACTGATATTAAAATATGTTTATTAATTCATTTCTAAATTATACAGATATAGTCGTAAAAAGTATCGGGGAGAAAATGTGCATTTACTTGTTACTTGAAGTAGCTTAGGTATTATATTAAATGTTGCTCAGAGAATAATTATATAAGCTCTGAAACACATATACGTCGATATTGAGCCGACCTTGCTTCATAGATAAATGCAAACAGTTTTTAGAATGAGTTCACTTTTTATGTTGTGATAAAATTATATACTTATATTTTTTAAACCATTTGAAGGTGTTTTTTTTTTTTAAATTACTAATAAATGATTTACCACAATGTGTATCAATTATGTATTTATCCTTAAAGAAATATATAAAGTAGCGTTCTACGAATTTCATAAGCATATTTAAAAACTATCAAAACATATAGGTAAGAAAATTAAAAAAACGACGACGAATGAAATAAGGAATATATCTGTGAAATTTACTAAACAAATATTAAATTGCTTGCTTTTAAGTCACATAAGCAAAAGTTAAAAATCATTCTTGCAATCTACGTCAGTTCTGTGTTTCTTTTAAATACAGCGCGATTATGACATCAGAATAGAAAATAAAAAGAACATTATACAGCAAAGTAATACTCAAAGCAGTTGAGGATTATATTTATAAAAAATATATAATTAGACCACCGTTTCTGAAACTGTGGTTCGCGCCCTTCTAGGGGGCGTGATAATCCTACCAGGGAATGTGAACACATCGATAAGTTGAAAATAAAAAAAAGATTATTAAGAAATTAAAAAAAGAAATTAAAAAGATTATTAATTTACTGAAAGAATAAAATCAAAATACATTCTGAGATAATAAAAAATACACCTTTTAAATGATATAATTAACTTATAAATATATGAGTTCTGCACAATGTATTTGATCATTAATTCATTAATACTAAGTTAAGAACAAGTTTAATAATTACTAGTAACCTTAAGGGCTTGTCATATATAAAATTATATGCAAATTTTAATTCTTATCTGGATAATTTGTACAATTTATAATTAAAGTAGTGTTGTAGTTTTAATGTCAAAGTACATTAGTATTGAATGCAATACGTTAATATTGAATATAGAGGAGGGGCGCCATGAAAATTATGATAGTATATTAAAAGTTTGAGAAGCACTGAATCAGACAGATTGTTCAGTCTATAGAGTTAATTAAAATTTATTTTCATCTGTCGTGAATATGGTTGATTTTCTTCATACGTCACAAAAATAAAAACGGAAAACTCAAGCACACATATTTTTAATGATCAATTCTAAATTCATATTTCTTTTCAGCAAAACAACCTTATTCCATACGAGTATCACACGTAACATCTACATACAAATATAGTTACTTGTTACATTTCCTTTTAATCCTCTATTTGTAAATTTCCATATTTCAGAGTACTAAACTTAGATACAGTACGCTTATACAGGAATTATACATTCATTATTTTTCATTTACTCCATATCTCCATTCAATTTAATTTTAATATAGGGGTTTTCCCTAATATACACGCAGTAAAATGAAAAAAAAAATATCTATATGATCTTACTAATAACAGAATTATACTAATTAGAATGTTTTGAGAGTGCTCTCGTTAAATGATTGATATTTTATAAAATACTTCATCAAGAATAATAGTTAATCATAATATTTTACGAATTCATTTTTTTAACAATTTATGGAGTCTATGTATTCGAGTGAATTCACAATGCTCTTAACACTAAAAAAATATAAGTGCAACTTCAGAATTTTCAATATTTTTAATGCAATTTTTTTTAATATGACTATATATATATATATATATATTTCACCTACTAACTTGTCGAAATTGTGTGTACACCATTAAAAAAAATCATTTGAGAGTACGTTTAGCATTAACATTACTTTACTTAATAATACTTATATTTAGATCAAACATTACGCATTATGTTATGTCGAAATACGAGCCCGCTTGCATTAAACTTTATTGTAAAGCATATGGTGTAAGTTAAGTATATATATCACATAACTCTTCCTTTTTTTCTTTCAAAAAATTTATTTATAACCTCTATTCTGCAGGTTTAAATAGTGTTGCTTTTAGTGAACCTGGATATTTTTATTAAAAGGAAAGACGAAGCAGAGTGTATATGATTAAAATTTCATCTAGTTTCACGACCTCTCGCCAACAATTTATGATGTCTCCATAAATATGAATAAGCTTCACTGAGACCTGTGAGAGCTATGATGTACCCCATGAGACCCACTCATCACTTTACGGAGTTGTTCAAAGTATAATTCTTATAGAATTATACAGGTAGAATAAGAGTTGGCTGCGAGGTTGCAAAAGGGAATGACGTCGATCTAGATCAAAATGTCTTCAGTATATTAACTTGATTACTTATGCATAAAGGTTAAAAATATGTAGAGCCAAAGAAAAAAATATATTTCCATAAAACATTGCCGTGGATGATGCAAGTTCTTTTTCGTAGCCGTTATTAAAGGAACGGAGTGTCTGTTAGAGTTTTCAAGTTATTTCTGCCATGATTTTATAAATAGATGCTCGAGGTTGAGTTTTTAAACAAGTATTGCAGAATTATATTGCTACACACAAGTCAAATAAAAATCAAAAAAAAAAAATGTATTAAGCATGCATTTCTCTACGATATACGAAACTCTGTTGTGCGCATGAACTGTTTCTTATTAGAGTGAATAACATTCAAAGAAGAATAATTATGTATTCGTTCTGACTACACATATATATGCGTATATTTTGAAAACGATAACCTTTATTTTCTTTCAACACATACTGGTAAATAAAAAAAAAAAAAAAAAAAAAAAAAAAAAAACACTAAAGATTAATTTATAACCACTATTTAGTGTCCAGTCCTTTTCTCTTGATAGCTTGTATTGTATACATACATGTATTTTGCACAAATGCTTACATATTATTTGCATTAAGACAACATAATATCACAATAATTTGTTCTTCGACAAAATTCGATAGCATATATAAATTATCTGCAATTTATAGTGTATTTTTTTAAATTTTCATGAAGCACGGATTCGCGAGACTTGAGCTTACAGAAATTAGTTACTATATATTAATTTCAATGAATGTTAATACGAAATATGTCATTTATGTAATATGAATGTCACTTATGTAAAGTAAATACACATTTTTAAATACTGCTTAAATACATCTTTTCGTGAAGTTTTACTCTGCGTTAAAAATTTTAAAAGAGTAAAACTTTTTAAAAATGTTAGCAAAATATACTGCCTAAAAATCTATTTTAAAATGAATATCAGTAATTATGTATTTTAAATACAATATGCTCATGAATAACAAAATGCTATAGCTAGAAAAATGAGGATAAGAAATATATTTTGTTTTTAAATATTAATAAATACAAAAAAAAATATGGTGTATTTTTTTTTTTTTGGTAGTTGACAATTTTTTCTAACTTTGCTAAATGATATTTCTCATTAAGTGGTTAATTTATAAGTACATTAATATTTGTACAAACAACTCGTATATGAGTGTGAAGTTAAATGAAACGTAACTATTTTAAAATGTAATATATTATGAATGTATAATTATATCGATGGTAAAAATAAATAGACTCTGTTTATTTAATTGAATTTCACTTTCTCTGTATGAAAGGTTAAACTAAAACATTCAGACAAAGAAAGGATATGCAGCGTGAGTAACGGAACAGTAAATATGCGAGCAGATGAGCATTTACAGTAAAATGCTAGATACGTGTACGAGAAACTTGGCTTGCATAGTTTACACAACCCAGAAAATCAATAAATGCTGTTGCTCAATAATTTGTAAAATCGAAAGAAACGAAATTTTAAAAAGTTCAAATGAGTAACATTTAAACATAGCAAAGAAGGATGGGTGGCATGAAATACCAGTAGACATACATTAATGAATTCGAAATTGTAGATTGTTAGAGACTATCTCTCAATGATCAACCGTGCGTGCAATTTACACATAGAGTTTCATGAAACCGCATAAATAGAGATAAGACATAAATTAGATTTTCTAAGAGCCAAGATGACTAATGAAGATCAATATTTGTCATTTACATAGATGCTTAACATGAGAGCATCACCATCTCAATTGTCTCGTGAAATTCGTGGGGCCACAGGAAAACAAGTCCCATGTGTTATTATTCCCAGAAGACCATATAAGAGAATTCCATTCGAGAAAAAAAAAACTCATTTTGAAGCGCATTTCTTTCTACGCACACAAAAAAAAATCGTTCGGTATACACATCAGATTGTATTATGCATTACATAAATTAAATGCATTGTACATGCATTGTTGGGAAAAAGGTCTATATACTAGTAAACCCAGATTCGGAAAAATTATTCTCAACGTACCTTTATCTAGATTGAATCGGGTATCCACTGAATGGCTTTCAACAATTGAGAAGTTGATTGGTATTGTAGCAGATTTATGATGCTCCACAATAGTACCATTGGATGAGTTCACTGACCTTCACGATTTGACAAAGACTCTGTGATTACTGTAAAGTCAATACTCGTCAAGATAAGGCTTATCAGTTTTGAAGAGAGGGAACTTTTTTTATAATGGATTGGTTAGTGATATCTATAAACCCTATCTATATTTTGTATGACTTAGGAGGGCAAATGTGTCTGATGGTTTTGGAATGATAAGAATTCAATGTTTTTGGAGAAGTAGGACTAAGTGAGGCACAGGAATTACTAAGTTCTTTCATTTCCAGCAAGAATTTATTAATTGAAAATTCATAGCCGTAAGAGGGATTATACATGTACTTACCACAAACTAATTTTTTCTTTCCTCTTTGCAGTCTCTTTTTAATACTTTTGATTGTTTGTTTTTGCATTCGTATACGATAGATCATTTGAGTGTACTATAAACGGAATTGCTGTTACTTTTTGTCGTATATCGATTTATGGAAAACTTAATTTCATTACATTTTGTCCAATACTTCAAGTTAACTAAAAATTTAAAAAAAAATACTCTTAATTTTCAGTACCACAAAAAACGCTACAACTACTTCAACAGAAAATATATAAATTGTTGACGATTAAACACCAATTGCCAATTACATATTTATTTTTTAAGGAAAATAGTTGACCAGTTAATTGTAATCGAAATACAGGAAAAATAAATATTTGCTTTAAATTTCCAAAAATAAGAGACTTTTTCTAAAAATATATTTCTTATTCATAATAATCACTTAAAAATAATTTAGATTTGGATATCGATTCAAAAACATAAAGCGTAATGTGCGTGCTCAGCCATTATCCTCGTTACTTAATGAGATTAAAAGATAAAAAATTACAAGACCGATCACACAACACACACACACACAATAGATCATATATAATTGTAATGTGCGTTATTAATATACAAATCAAATTGATTGAAAAAAAATTGTTTTAAATTAATTCATAAAAAAATGTATATAATGTTAATTTAAAATAACATAAATTGAGAGAGAATAAACGGAGAGGGGATGGGGGAAAATAGTAAAAAATGCATTTCATATTAATTACTGCCTGAGATATAGTATTTTACGCTCTCTCTCTTTTCCTAGCCTTTTTTTACAACTGTGCTAACCGTTGTTTGCTGTTGGTTTGGGAATACTTTTTGCCAATGTAATCAGGCTGTGTTCATATTCCCTATTATTTATAACGTTTAGGGTCAACAAATTTAAAGTATTCCTTTGAACAATTTTAAGCTGAATAGTGACTGATTAGTGACTCAGCAAACATTAACCTCTCTATATTGTCCCTCATATATAATGTAAACACCTTAACAATACCACAGGTGTCAAAAATTGACATACGGAATTTCTTAGTGGGAGGGTGGGGGAGGGATGATTTCCTCCACTGTCCAAAAGCGCCAAGTAGAAGAGATGTTTCGACAATGTAGTTCGGAAAGTCACTATTCCTGTTTCAACAGGATTTGCGCTCCTTTCCACATTGTATCAATGCAGCTTTGACTGTATGGTCTGTGTAGGCGTGATAGGTTGACATAGAGGATCAGGAATTGGATATACCTGATTAAAGGCAAACCCTGAATCTCATAATGCAGTGTTACTAAACATGCTGCCCACCGGGCCTTTTTAAGTGGCCTGGTCATGACCCATTGCTCTTAGAAATTCATTTATTTAAGAACAATGTATTAAAAATTTGGCGAAAAGTTCTTTCAGTAAAGAAATCAAATATATCAAGTTTTTACTTTGCTGTCCATGTTGTACGGGTTCAAACTAATAGAGACAATAGTATACCGGCGACTATTTGAAGCATGGAACTAATTTTTAACTATCCCTCATGTCTAACAAGGGAAAAATATTCGAAGAAAATAGGTTGTTTCAAGACGATTGGGAAGTTGACTGTTTTGCAGTGAAAAGACAAACATGGATCAGTATTTTTTTTTTTTTAAATTGTCGCTTTTTATTTAAAAATATATCAATAAATATGAATTCTTCAAAGACACTTTGCTTCGAGGATCTCTTTCAAGAGACGATAAATAGGCTTTAATGAATAATATTTACAACTGCAACAAAGTGTTTTGTCAGTGGTGATATCACAGCGTAACAAATGCATCCTATAAACTTTTTTACATAGTTGGTTATCATATGAAACCATTTATTGATGCAGCTATTGTAAAGGAGTCTTCATAATTTATTTTAATTTAATGTTTGATAAATTATGTTACAAAAGTAAAATATATATATATATACATAAAAAAATTATAACAATTAAAAGCAAAATAAGAATTTTAATATTTTGGTCCATTTTCAACATTTAAAATTTTCTATGGTACCTTCGCTTTAAGGTCTTTCCCCCCCCCCCCTCTTCCTTATTAATCCTGTTATATAGATGCGGTACGGTAGAAAAAAAAAGTTCAGTACCCCTGACATAGAGCATCTATATCAGTGATTCCCAAAGTGATCTATATGGGCCCCAGGAGTCTAAGACGAACTGCAAAGGGTGCACATCAGCGAAAAATTAACTTAGAGATCCATGAGTTGTAAAAGAGGGTCTGCGATAGCCTAAATTATATATAGACCGTGACTTTAATTTTAAAATAAAATTTAATCAAGTGTAAACCATATTTATCTATATAACAGCTTTATTTACTAAATTTATTCTAGGTTTAATTTGCAGTTACAAGATCACAAATTAAAAAGGACCATTATTTCATTGTTTCCTGCCAAAATAAAGTTAAGGGAATATAAAGCTGGATGTCGCGAATTTTAACAGTTTTTTAATTTGTCATAGAAAAATAACATTTTCATCTATGTTCAACATTTAAATGCCCTTTATTCAGGTTTTGAAACTTGGTTTGAGAATACTTTGACTATGTTAATATCACAGTAAGTAACGAATTCAAGTTGTCACATTAAAAAAATGCCTGATTACAAAAGGAACTGATTTTAATATAACTGACAAAGATCTTAAAGTAAATTTTAGAAACGAATGTCAACAATTTTGGCTTTAAAAATATATATCTTTTATTTATATCGAATTATGGAACATCTCAAGAATGTTTTTAATTGCCTTTCCCAGAGCTTAGGAGTTTCAACGCGCTATCCAATTTCCAAAATAAAAAACAGAAAGAAAAAAAAAAGAAAAGAAAGATTGGATTCTACTAACCGAGAAGATTTAGGGTTAAATCTGAAAAGAGTAAAGCCAAGAAAAACATGGCAAGGGGTCTAAGAGACAAAACAGTTTAGGAACATCTGATCTATATGCTGAATAATACTAGTAAATACAAGCGATGTATACAGCTATACCTTAAATCGGTGACAGAACTAAGCAAAATGCTTCAGCAAAATGCCTTTAGCTCCTTTTGAAACAATCGAAAAATTAGTGGGCACCCTTTTTTACACAGTCAAATCTAATGTTGCACCAAAGGGTGATCGCACTGCATACATTTTTTTTTTTTTTTTTACTTATCTATAGAATTAGCGAAACATGCAGGTGCCTTTATCCTTTTTATCATAAAGTGATACATATTTCAATTTTTTTATAGTTACCCATTGCTTTTAGCAGATCTAAAGATGATGATAGCTTTGGATATGTTTGTAATTTACAGAAATAATCTTAATTTTTCTTTAAAAAAATTATTTCAAAAGTGTAAGTGTATTTTTTTAGAAATTTTGTACGGATTTTGTATTATCGATGTAAGGCAAATACAATTGTGTATTTAAATACGTATGCGATAGTCATAGATGATTATTTTTTAATTTTTATGATACTGTATATGATCTATTAGGGAGTTTTAATTTGTTTACTTCATTACGGCCACCAAAAACTAATTATGACCTGCAATAATAATAGTAATATTATTAATAATATAGTTACCTTAGGAAATAAAATAATTGAATTATATTAGTTGAACTTT
>BMAV01013667.1:0-43771 GCA_019973955.1 Trichonephila inaurata madagascariensis | reverse complement strand
AAAACGTTAAAAATTTTATTTAAAATCCCTGTAAAACCTTGAAAAGGATAAAGCACTGAAGGGTATGGCATATAAACTTTTGGGCCGAGATCAAGAGACTCATTAATTTAGTTAATAAAAAAGCATATGCAGTGTTTTTCTTTTTTTGTCACATTATAAAAAAATGGTCTGAAAATCAATTAAAACCTTTCAATGTTATTCAAACCAAAGCCCTCCGAATTGCCTTGGTCTCCTCAATGGACCCCAAATATTGTGCTCCAAAAGTTAGCTGGTCAAGAAGTTTTTCAAATAAAATTAGAAATTGGCAAACAAGTTTTTTATCCCTCAAATCTCTAATAGAGATTTTTCTCTTTTTATTACAATAACCCCGAGACAATGAATCTTAATGTTTTGGAAGAAGATAAAAATAATATCATTAGTGTACTTCATAATTTAAATGTTGACGATGATCAAATTATTTCTATTCCCAGATTAATCACCTTTTTAGACCTTCCATGCAAAATTTATATCAATAGTTTTAAATTTCAAGATAAAAACCTACCGATTCCTGCAATAAGCGTTCTATTTGATGAAACGATCGCGAACATAAATTTCAAAAGTTTTTATTATCGCTACTGATGCTTCGAAAAATCACCAAATTACTTCGATAGCAGGTATATCCAAAAAATCTTCATTTGCTTACAGAATCAATCATTACAACTCCGTTTTACTGCGGGAAAGCTTTGGCTATTTGTCAAGTTTTTGGATGATCTGGTGGATTCTAATGTAAATTTACTTCTCTTGTCGGATAGTCTTTCTGTCCTTTCTGCACTTCAAAATTACTCGATCAAATCCCATAAAGGTAATTCATAGACTCCTAGTAAAATTTCACATGCTATCTAACTACATTAATCAGTTAATTCTGCTTTGGATTCCGGGACATTCAAAATTAATTGGAATGAGCAAGCGGATAATCTCGCAAGATCGGTCACGGAGTCCAATGTTTACATTGACTGGATTGCCTCAGAAGACATTCAAAAAAAATATATTTTCGAAATAGAATTCAAAAAATCAATGAAAAATATTACTTAAGCAAATATTTTAAAAAATTGGGAAATATTCCGACGATTGATATTATTTCAAAGTGGACAGAGAATCGAAGAGAAGAAATTTTAAGCACTCAATCTTCAGTAAAATGATTATCACTCCAGGCCTTCTACATAAATTTAACTTACAGGATAATGCAACGTGTACCACATGTAATTGTATTAATGATTTGGGACCACATTATACTAAACTGTAGCAGATATACTAGACATCGAAACAACCTCTGGTCTATTCTTCATATTGATCCACATTCCACTATCAACTTTAGAGATGTTTTGGAAAAGCAATGAATAACAAATCAACTTTCAGAATCTTTTTAAAGGGAATGAAATATTTTAGTATTTACTAATCTATTAAGCTTTTTCATACTTTTTCTTCTTTTTTGAGGGATCATAGCCTGTGTTGCTCTATATCCCCTTCAACCTTTCAATCAATCAATCAATCAATCTTATAATAAGTTAATTTTAAGTAAACATTTTATCACTTTCCATTGAAAAATTTAAAGTTGTGGGCAGCAAATATGACCAAAGATTTCTTCAAGACACGTAGAAAAGGTTTTATTTGTAATTTGGTGAATACATTTTGTATTTATTGGCGTTAAAATGCATTAATATCAAAGACCTGAGATTATTTCTGCATTACACTTTAATTTTCTTGATAAGTTTGTGTCTTCAATAACTTCAATTAAAGGCAGAATGTTTGCTTTGAGAATCCGACAGATTTCTCTCCGTCTTTTAGAAATTAATTCCTTTCAGAAATATAAATTATTGCAATACCTGTTATTTCATTTCAAATCTTAGATTTTTCTATCAGTTTTTGCTTAAATGGCGAGCACATCTCTCTAAAGCATGTTAAAGTAGTATTAATGTACTTCTTTTAAGAAATTTATGCTTTAATAAAACAATAAATGTGGTAGGAGTATATATACATTAATTATGTGAATATGGATGTATTTTATAAAAACATATAAATCCACTACCTGCATTATTATACCTGTTTAGAAATATTGCTTTCTGGTAAGATTAAAACTAAAATTTCTGATATTTTTTCCACACAGAAAAAAAGAATTCAAATTGACTTTCTCTTCGAAAAAAACCCATTATAAATATATATAGCTTAAGTATTTTCAATCTTTCTTACAAGAAATTTCGAAGCTCTCAGTCTGTCCGATTTTACACAGTTTATTGTTAAATTCTCAAAAAATTCATATGAAATTTATGCTTCAGTTTTTCTTCTTCAGGTTAATACGTGTAAAATTGGGTTGTGCATGATTTTATTTTATGGTAAAGAAAATGGATTCCACATGAACACCATAGACGTAAATAGCTTTCTTAAAGTTTGAGATTAAAATCGCCGAATACTGGCAGCAAACAAGGTACTTCAAAGAGTTTTGCGCTATCTTTGGCGAATTAGACAAAATCTTTGTAAAATTTGAAATAAAATATCAGTGCACCATTGTATTTGTTTTAAAATGTCAAATTTTATGTAGTAAGAGTCGGAGTTATAACATCTTGACAAAGACACAGGAAACCCTAATTCAATCAAACTTTTTACCAATCAAAGATTTTTACAAATAAAGTTTTTAGATATCTCTACATATTCACATTATTGTTCGATTTATATTTTAGAGACTTTCGGAGCATATTAGTGGCCACAGAACTCTTTCATAAGCGAACAGTACAAAAACTAAATGCGTGGAGAAAAAATAATCTTTTTCAAAAGAAAGCACCGTAATATTTCAGAAATGTCAAAATTATTTGTCCTTCTTTAAATTTTAGGTAATAATATGACAGATAGTTATATTTCCTATTCGAATAATTAATGATGAAACTTTAATAATAGGAAAGAAAACCTTTTATAAAGAATTCGGATAATTTCCGAAGCCCCAATATATTTTATACAGTCCGTTCGGTCGTAAAATCTAGGGCCCTTTTTTGGGAAGGTATTCGGGTACCTGCATCCAAAAACCTTGCGTTCCAGGATCGTACGGCACTCTTCTCTAAAGTAAATTCCAGAAAAGTGCAGGCCCTTTTATTCGAAGATAAATACGTCAAAAAGAAAACACAGATAAATAGGCAAAAAATGCCTTGTAGGCCCCTGTGTTTTAATATCTTACACGTCGGGGGAAACATTTTTAAAAAAACTTTCCAGGGGGGAGGAAAACATGGAAATGGAACAAGTGCTGAAGAAATAGAATATCGATGATGCACAAACGATGCATCAGCACTTCAATAAAACCAAAAGAAATTACAGTATTCAATCCATGGAGTAGAAAAAGAGACATGCTGACTTTAAAACTTTCTGTTACATGGATATAATTATCAAGCGACAAATAATTTTCATTTTACAAATTGTTTTTTCTATACACATATATTTTTCGGAGTTCCGAAAATAGAACAGAGGGGAAAGTAATGGGTCAGTTATAAAAACGGGAGATTTTGACCGCGGTGAGGGTGATGTAGCGATTTTATAGTTCTTTTGTCTGTTATATAAATCCTGATAATTTTCCATTAAAAATTTTATGTGTCTCTAATCCTCACAAACAGCGTTGAAAGGCAAAGGTACAGTTTTCAATTTAGGTTCCTATAAATCTGGTAAATTGAGAAGAAAATTATCAACTTGTGTTTGGGGAGGGTTCATATACACCGCAAACATTAAATTTCGGGGCCATGAAAAAAAAGAAAAAAATCTAGCCTTAAAAATTTGAAAATGGGTAATATAAGTTATTATAAAACATTAAAAACTATTTTGCTGCATTGCACTTAAAAGTCTAATATGAACAAAGGGTGTAGGAAAAAAAAGGGCCCGTAGACCCAGGGTTGGGGGATTTTAGAAAACAATCAAAAAAAATAAACAGTTCTTTTGAGCGATGCGAATTTATTATCAAAATCCAATCCCTTTAAATACAGGGTTCGCGCGAATTACGAGTAAATATAAAAGGTCTTCACACCTTCAACAGCAATCAAACACAAAAAGTGTTTAAAAAAAGTAAGAAAGATTATTCACAAGCACAGCCGATTTTCAAAACAATCCCTCACTACCGCTGGTTTTAAATCCAGACTCCTCGCCGTCTGGCGAGCATCATAGGCGCGACGAAACTTAAAAATATAACAGCTCTTATTGAATACACGAGTGGAAGTTTACTTTTTTAGAAGATTCCAGAGGGTTCCAACTCCCCAACATGGTCGAAGACGCCAAAATGATCCCCAAATTTCCCAAATTGGTCGCCAACAGTCCCAAAAATGATGCCAATTTGGGTTCTATCGCCAATTTTTCTTTCCCATTGAACCCTAAAAACTGGGGGGCGGATTGTTTTGGGAAACATTTTTAAATGAAATAAATATAAATAGAGTAATATAAATGCATTAAACACTAAGTAAAATTTTTTAACACTATTTACACAAAATTTAACCTGCCCCTCTAAAGACTGCACGCCCCGGGCAGTACAATTTTTGATAAAGGTATTATTTACAGGCAAATTACATCATAATCACATATAAAAAAAAATGTATTCACAGTTTAAAATACAAATAAATTCAAAGCAAGAAGAAAAAACATAAATTCCAATTTTAAAAATAAAACTAAGGAATAAAAAGAGAAATAAACTTTTATTTACAAAATAAAGCCATGGTCTAAACAGGATCTTATTCACTTGGCCAAGATGGGGGCTACCCTTTTGAATGTATTACCTTCATTTTTTGAGTCGGTTTTTCTGTATCCGCACCACAACGTCATTCAGTTTTTTTGGACGTGTAAGGACCTCAAAGTTTGTCTGCAGCTTTGGAGAGAGCCCTTTTGCGACGTTTCGGATTCCATAAACCCCCTTTGTCGCCTTCGTGAAAGTCGTCCGGTTGCTCTTGCGTCGATCGGGTTTTCATCTTCTGAAATGCCGATTTTTTTTCCTGGCCAGATGATGTATTTCCTCCATCCGTGCCTGGTTTCTCACATACTCCCGGCCAAAGGGGCATCGGGTGGTGGGGCCCAGAAGACCCCAGGCAAAAAAGATCCTCCGAAGAGCATCTGGGAGGGGGAATAGCCGGGGCCCTTGAACCCCCTTGGGAAAAAAGGGAATTTTTGCCCGCCCGTGACCTGGCCAAGGAGGGCGTTGGGATGGCCCGATTGAACCTCTCTACCATCCCAATGAGGATAAATTTTGCCCTGGTTTTGTCGAGGGAGGTTTTTTCACACAGCCCCAAACGAGAACAAATTTTTCTCCTTTGATCGGGTGAGTTGTGAGGGACCCCGAATCGTGAGACCCAGGTTGAACTGAACCCTGCAACAGTCAGGGCCTTTTGGTCAATAGGATAGGCTTCACCCCGTAAAGAGTATGAAACCAGAGTTGTTGTTATCTGATGATCTAGAAGTGGGCCAGTATATCAAAAGCTATTCGTTCAAAAGGCCTCCCACTTTAACAGCAGCAGTCTTCCTCTAGTGGTTTTCGACCTTTTTAAATTTCGGGATTAAATTTAAAAACTTTTCCACGTCACTCCGCACATTGTTCCAGTAAAGCGCTCAGGGCTTTTTTTAAGGTCTTCATAAACCAAAAAGACCTCCAGTTGGACTGCCATGGAGTTCCGGACTGTTGAAACTTTGGGGATCAATTGCCACCTGAATTTTTTCCGTCGTCAGACCCCATTTTCGATATAAAACACCATTTCTTGATGGAGAGAGTCCCAAAGAGCCCAGTAACGCTTCATTTAGGATGGAAAAGGGGCCATGTCGCCAGCTGGGCTTTTTGTCAGACGAATCTTTGAATTCAAATTTACCCCAGGATCAGCCGTTTATCTTTAGGACGCCGTCATCACCCAGGGTTTAATTCTGATGTTTAAAGGTTCGTAACTTGGCGGATATTTGATCTATTTCGCCCGATTTCTTTTCGATTCTAAGGGATTTTTTTGTTCTCCGTGCGGGGGCTTCTCGAATCGACATCTCCATTCCCTTTCTGCTGATCCTTTTTGGTTTACCACTTCCTTAGACTCGATTACATTGGCACGGGTGGATGTTCCCGATTTACCGAGGGCAGTTTTTTCAGGTGCCCGCTCCCCGCACCCCCCCGCACGGTGTTTGGGGTCTTCCCTTTTTGTTTCGGGGCAGTTAATTCTCAGATGCCCTGGTTCCCACAGTCCCCGCGTGAGCACGTCCTTCCGGTTCTGACGTTGAGATACTAAATCTTGAATTTCCTCTTTTATAATTTCTTTATTTCCTTCCTCCCTCCTTATCTCCTTCCTTGGGGGCTCACAATTTTTCTGCAGTTTCTCTAGTTCCTCGGGTGGAATGGAGGTCAGGTAGCTTGAGTAGCGGCCTCAAACCCCCGGGGTTATAACGTGAGTTTAAGATCTTTGACATCTCCATTCTTTCAGCCAACTGATTTTTCATCCTTTAGCCCGTCCACAAATATTCAAGGGAGGATCATTTTTTGCACATTTGCTGGGAAAACTGAAAAAGGTAATGGTGAGCCTTTGCATTTCAAAAAGGGATACCCCCTTTTCTTTTTTGATGTCTTGTTTTCATCTGCAGGGGGCATGTCTTTTTGGGGAATTTTGGGCCGAAGATCCAGAGCATTATAAAGAAGGGTTAAATTCAGCAGCTCTGTGTCGGTAAAAGTCTGCAAAACCCCAAGCCTCCCCCCAAGGGGTGCTACTAGCTGACATGCTTTGACCTTTCAGTCCATCATTGGGTTTTAGAAAATTTTCCCAAAATTTAATCTTTTACACCCCCAGTTGTTTTTGATCATCGTGTACAGTTTTGACACCGGGGGAGGCAGGGACAGGTATTGGGGGAAGGGGAAAAATTGCTTTTTCGTCGTAATCCCTAGTTAAAACTTCTTTTTTAAGATCTTCCGTTTTGAAATAAGGTAAAATTTTCCCGCCACCTTTCAAACTTTTCCCAACGTGCTCATTTTTCTTCTGGGAAAATTTCTCAGCCTTTTTGTCTCCCTCAACATTTTCAATATTTTTTTCAAGGCCTTGGGCCCTTTCCCAAAAGATTCAGTTTCCATCCATCACTCTTGCTTTTTGGGATAAAATCCCCCTTTTGACACCAAACTGTTTAATCCGAGGGTTTGGGGATTTTATGCAAAACAATCAAAAGAAAATAAAAAGTTCTTTAAGAGCGATGCGAATTTATTATCAAAAATCAATCCCCTTTTAAAAACAGGATTCAAGGAATTCACAGAGTTTAAAAACCAAAAGGGCTTCCCCCTTCAACAGCAACCCAAAACATTTTTAAAAAACACGTAAGTAAAAATTATTCCCAAGACAGCCGGTTAAGCTATCAAAACAATCCTCACTCCGCTGGTTTAATCCCGACTCCCCCCCGGTTGGGGAGATCTTTTTGGGCCCGCTTTCCGAAATATAACAGCTCTTTTTGAACGACAGGTGGAGGTCCCCCTTTTGAAAATTAGAGGGGCCGAACTCGCCAACATGCGCCTGACGCCAAAAGACGCCAAAGTCGAAGAAAAACTTAGTCCCAAAAAGTCCAAAATTGGTTTTTACCCCAATATTTCCCAAAACCATTTAACCCAAATTTTTAACGAGGGGAAGTTTTTGGAGTAATAAATTTTTTAAATAAATAAAATAACAAAAGTAATATAAACCACTTTTAGCAAATTATTTTTCACTATTTAACAAAATTCGTAACAGAATTTCAAAAAAAACGTTTTAATATTTTTCCTTTTAAAGGGCTGTGGTTTTTCTTCCATTTTGGGAATATCGTTCCCAAGGAGCTTCAATTTTGTAGGTGGCATATATAGCATCCGATTCCATAAAAAGGCCAATTTTGGGTGCAATTTCACAAAAAAGAGATGAAAAGTACCAAATTTTAACTTCTTTCTTTAAAAAAGATTTTGATCTTGATTTAGCAACTCGAAAATGACGAAATAAACAAAAGAATTAAATCGACAACCCCCCTTCTCCCAAATTTTGTACCGTTAAGAACTTGGTTTCGATTAAAAGTGCCACTAATGGTTTTAATTGAAGTATTTAAATCAACCAATCAGGAGAATCTGCGCAATAAGTGCTACATTTTCCGTGATCTGAGTGTTAAATCATCGTATCTGAATAACAGATATCAACCGGAATTACCCTGTGACGTAAAATACAGGTAGCGTAAATGAATCGTCACGGCCAAATATTGTAAAAAAACGAAAAAAAAATTTCTCTCTTATTTTAAGTCTCTAATTCTCTAATTTTAAATTTCTACGACAATTATCTCCTCATTTTTACTCTAAGAAGTATCTCCTCGGGTTTTTTCTCTTATCTTTGTTATCCAAGAAAGTTTAACGCTTCTTTTCTTAAATCATTTTTCAAACCAACTCTTTTCTACCAAATCGGTCCAGCGCATCTCGCTCACTCCTCCGTCTCGTCTCGTTCGTTTCAAGTCTGTAAATTTTGCTTTCAACAGTTCTTGCTTCTAGTGTGTTCAGTTTGCTTACAACAGTATGTTTCTTACAGCGGGTGCTAGAGTACAAAACATTTTCCACACTTGAGTTTTAGACTATTCCAGCAAAGACGTTACAACGCCATATTGTATTTCGATTTGGCAATGTAAGTACGAAACTTTATTATAAGATATTTTTAAGTAAACATTTATCACACTTTCCATTGGAAAAAAATTAATATTGTGGGGAGCAAATATGAGCAAAGATTTCTTCAAGACACCTAGAAAAGGTTTTATTTGTAATTTGGTGAATACATTTTGTATTTATTGGCGTTAAAGCATTAATATGAAAGACCCGAGATTATTTCTGCATTATACTTTAATTTTCTTGATAAGTTTGTGTCTCCAATAACATCAATTAAAGGCAGAATGTTTGCTTTGAAAATCCGACAGATTTCTCTCCGTCTTTTAGAAATTAATTACCTACAGAAACATAAGTTATATTACAATATCTCTGTTATTTCATTTCAAATCTTAGATTTTTCTATCAGTTTTTGTATTACTTTTAGCTTAAATGGCGAGCACATCTCTCTAAAGTATGTTAAAGTAGTATTAATGTACTTATTTTAAGAAATTTATGCTTTAATAAAACAATAAATGTGGTAGGAGTACATTAATTATGTGAATATTGATGTATTTTATAAAAACATATAAACCACTACCTGCATTATTATACCTGTTTAGAAATGTTGCTTTCTGGTAAGATTAAAACTAAAATTTCTGATAGTTTTTCAAAAAAAAAAAAAAAAAATTAAAATTGACTTGCTTTTCTAAAAATATCCCATTATAAATACATAGCTTAAATATTTCCAAAGCATTGATACAAGAAATTTCGAAGCTCTCAGTCTGACCATTTTACACAGTTTATTATCAAATTCTGAAATAAATTCATATGAAATGTAGGCTTCAGTTTCACTCTAGTTCAGGTTAATTCGTGTAAAATTGGGATGAGAATGATCTTAATTTATGGAAAAGAAAATGGATTCCACATGAAACCATAAATGTAAATATGTTTCTTAATGTTTGAGAATAAAATCGCCAAATATTTTCAGGAAACAGGCTATTCCTAGAAGTTTTGCGCTATTTTTGGCGTATTAGACAAAATCTTTGGCGACTTTGAAATAAAAAATCAGTGCATGCATTGTATTTGTTTTACAACGTCAAATCTAATGTAGTAAGGCTCGGAGCTAACATCTTGGCAAAGACACAGGAAATCCTAATTGAATCAAATTTTTACCAATCAAAGATTTTTATGAATAAATAATGTTTTTACATATCTCTACATAATTATTAATGTTCGATTTATATTTAAGAGACTTTCGAAACATATGCAAGACCATAGAACTCTTTCATAAGCGAACAGTAATAAAACTAAATGTGTGAGAAATCCAAGTATTATATTTTTTTTATTCAATTCCTTCTTAGCTAAAAATAAAATTTTTCTTTGTTGATCTATTTTTTATTAAATAGTTACAATTAATATAAATATGTAATTATATAGGACAGAATCACAACATTAAGTGGTAAAATATTTTTATTAATTATCATTAAAGTATCGTATTATCATCCAAAACAATCGTGTATATAAAATTTCAGTTCAACTGAATCCTTAAAACGTGAGAAAGAAAAGAAAATCTTTTCAAATTTTGACACAAATCGCCAAAAATGATGCTAACGTGGCTGTATTTGTAATTCTTTGAATAATTAGTTTTAATCAATTAATTTTTATTAATTATAATTAAGTTATTGTATTGTCATCCAAAATACTAATGTATATAAAATTTCAGCTCAATTGAGCGCTTTAAAATGTATTTTATTAATGATGAAAAATTCCATCAAGATAAAAATGAATAGATAAATAAATTAATAAATTAATACACAGATTGTGAGCTAATAGTAGGAATTGAATAACAATCTTTCCTCAAAAGAGAACACCGTAACCTTCCAGAAATATGTTAAAATAATTTGTCCTTTAATATTTACGGAATAATATGACAGAAATTTCTAATTCCTATTCGAAATAATTAATGTCGAAAATATATTAACAACAAAGAAAACCTATTTATAAAGAATTCAGATAATTTCCGAAGCCCCAATATATTTTATACAGTCCGTTCGGTCGTAAACACCAGATATGGTTCATGTTTTGAAAGTATTCGGGCACTTCTGCATCCAAAAAAACCTTGCGTTCCAGCGATCGTACGGCACTCCTCTCTAAAGTAAATTCCAGAAAAGTGCAGGACATGTGTATATCGAAGATAAATACTTTGTGCAAAAGAATAACACAGATAAATAGGCAACAAATGCTCTTGTAGGCTCCCTGTGTTTTAATAACTTGCATCATCGATCAAGGGAACACTTTTTAAGAAAACTAATGAATCACACAGAGGGAGAGGAAAACATGGAAATGGAACAAGTGCTGAAGAAATAGAATATCGAATGATGCACAAACGATGCATCTGCACTTTAATAAAACCAAAAGAAATTACAGTAATTAAGTATTCAATCCATGGAGTAGAAAAATGGACATGCTGACTTTAAAAGTCTCTGCTTACATGGATATAATTATCAAGCGACAAATAATTTTCATTCTACAAATTGTTTTTTCTATAGACATATATATTTCGGAGCTCCGAAAATAGAGCAGAGGGAAAGTAATGGGTCAGTAAAAAAAACGGAAGACTTGGACCATGGTGAGAGGGATTTAGTGATTTTACAGTTTTTTTGTCTGTTATATAAATCCTGATCATTTTCTATTAAAAATTCTATGTATCTCTGATCCTCACAAATAGGGGTTGAAAGGCAAAGGTCATAGTTTCCAATTTAGGTTCTATAAATCTGATAAATTGAGAAGAAAATTATCAACTTGTTTGGGAGGGCTTCACTATACACACGCAAACATTGGGAATTCGAGGGTTGCCTATGTTATAAAAAAGAAAAGTTCTAGTCAGGTATCCAAACACGTAGAAATGGCCAAATTCTGTCAAAAACGTATTTTTTTTTATTGAATAGTTTTTATTTTTTTGGTTTTCCCAAAACATGTTTTTGTTTTTTTTTCTCATGCGTAGAGGTCAAGTTATATAATCAATTTTAAAAAATTTAAAAAAACCGGACGTGAGCCTGTCATCTACCAGAAGTAGGCTTTTAAAAATGGTTTAAAATGTTTTAAAAAATTAGTTTTAGGTGCATTTTTTTGGAAAAAACACATTTTTTAAAATTTTTTTTAAAGAATTAATAAAAAAAATTTTCTTGTTTTAAAATTTAGTGGCAACCCCACTTTTTTTCAATATTTTGGGCCAATAAGAGTTTGTTTTTTACAAATTTTCAATCGTTTTTCCCACAGTTTTTACCCTCAGTGTTTTGATCTATTTTGCTAACATTGTCATTCCTTTTTTGCGAAATTTTAATAACCTAATTTGGTTCAAGTGTAGTATAGGCGATTTTTCGGATTTGGCGATTTTTATCTTCATGTTATGGTGAGATATCGAATTCATTCTAAAATAAATAATAAATAATTCCGAAAAAATACCTTGGCGACCACTTTTAGTCGCCAAAAAAAAAAAAGATCTACGCCAAGTGGCCCCCCTATACTATACTTGAACCGAACAAATGAGATCAATAAAAATATCAAATCTGGGCTAACTCTGCAAGTGAAACAAAACTTCAAAACGATTCAAAAATGTCAAGTACTGTTGAAAATGAAGATAAGAACGTAATTTTTAATTTAAAAATTTTAAGTAATGTGTTTTCCCCTTTATTATGCTTCCCCTGAATGTTTCGAAAATAAGATACAATTTTTTAAAGAATCTTTTGTTTTTGGGTTAATCAATATGATACTAAAATTTAAAAAGTAAATTTTTTAGCTCCCGCATTCATGGGAAAATCAAACAAAATGCACAATATTAATCTTTTTTCCTTTTTTTTTGGCTTAAAGAGAACCTTTTTAAAAGGGGCACTTTTTGCTGCAAGGGGAAACTGTGTTCAGCTATCAATGTGAACTTTCCTTCTAAGACAGCTTTCAGGTGTCTCGAGAGCATTAGAGCATGTTTCTAATAATGTATGTAAAATTATAAATGAGGTTGCGGCTGAGGTTCACAAAATTTTTTTTGATGAAGTTGTTCAATGCGGTGTGTCAGTCGATGGAACTTGGCAACGTAGAGGACACTTGTCTTTAAATGGATGTGTTAATGTCATTTCCATAGATACTGGTAAGTTTTTAGACATAAAAGTCTTGTCGAAAATGTGTAGATTACGTTCGAAGAAAATTGTAGACACTATTTTACATGAGTGTGAAAAACATGTTGGATCATCTGGTGCGATGGAACTTGTCAGAGTGTATAGAATATTCGAAAGATCTGCTCTGATGAGAAAATGGCAATATGTGCAATTTTATGGAGATGGGGATTCAAAAAGTTTTGAGGTGGTTAAAAAAGTTTTTGGGGAGAACAGCATTAAAAAAATTTAATGGGATTGGCCAAAATTCAAAAAACCGTGTTGGCTCAAAAGGGTTTTGAAAATTGGGCTCAACAAAAAAAAATCCCCAAAGTCGTGGGAAATTAACTGATAGTTTCATCGATAAGCTGCAAAACTTTTTGGTATTGCTATCAATCTAATGTCAATAACATAGAAAAAAAGCAAAAAATGCTGTAATTGCAGAATTTTTTATTGCTGTACCAACAAAAAACCAACCCATGCCGGCCAATGCCCGGGTTTGGGCCCTGGGTGGTTTCCCAAATTTTCAACGAGCTACATTTTCGCGGAAAGATGCATATTGAAAACTCAAAGGGGGTTCCACAAGAATTAAATTAAAAAATTTTTAAACCTCATTTATGAAGCTATGTGACAAGCATTTACTGAATAAATGTTAAAATAGGAAAACACAAGAATGCAAATAAAGTTTTAATGGCATTCTGTTGAAATTTACCCCGAAAGATTTTTTGTGGAGTTAAAAACTCTGAGATTGGGACTAAATGGCTGTCTACAATTTAACAAAGGTTTTCGAGGATTGTTAGATGTTTTGAACAAAGCTAAAGTACAAGTTGGTGCCAATACTAAAAAGGGTTTTTTGCCTACCTCGATGAAGAGCTGTTATGAATCAAGGTATTCATTATCTAAGTAAAATTTCCCAAAAAAAAATAGGTCAGAAAAAAAAAAATTACCCAAAAAGATGAGATACAAGAGAGCATAACCTCAAATAGGGGGTTTTTAGTTTTCTATATGTATAATTTATATTAAAACAACAAGTTTAAACTTTAAACCCTTTTTTTTTCCCCAAAATTTTATTTTATGCAAAATGTATTCACGGTGGTCGATAACTCAAAATTAGAATTTTCTCTATAAAATTTTTTTGAACCTGAACTTATATTGTTTTCTAGAGAATGTACTAAAATATTTCTTTTGTATGAAAAATTTTTTGATTTATGGCCATTTTTTAAAAAACGGTCTCAAAAAAATGACATTTTCTATAATATTTACTATTGTCAAAAATTTTTTAAATATAACATTTAAATTTTCCC
Source organism: Trichonephila inaurata madagascariensis (assembly GCA_019973955.1). NCBI lineage: Eukaryota > Metazoa > Arthropoda > Arachnida > Araneae > Nephilidae > Trichonephila > Trichonephila inaurata. The sequence continues at coordinate 29,732 of BMAV01013667.1, read as the reverse complement.
CAATTTTTAAAAATTTGTTTTAGTAATACCTTAAAATACCGGACACCTTAAAAACTCGAAAATGGGTAATATCAGTTATTATAGAACATTAAAAATTATTTCGCTTCATTGCACTTACTATCAAGATTACTATCAAGAGCGATGCGAACAAACTTGCTCAGTTTTTATTTGATGGATTTAATTTTTGAAACTTTTTTTTTCTTTACTTGATAAAAACAATAAATGATGAGAACTAAATATTGTTACGAATTTTGTGGAAATAGTGTAAATAATTTGTATTATGTTTAATGCATTTATATTACTCTATGTTATATTTATTTCATTTAAAAAATTTTTATCACAAAACAATCACCCCTTACGTTATAATGGGGTTCAATGAGAAACTTGGCGAAATATTGGCGGTAGAGCCAAGTTGGCATAATTTTTTGGGGACTTTGGGAAAATTTTGGCTATGGTGACCCTGTTGGAGTTCGAAACCCTCTGGAATCTTCTGAAAATAGTAGATCTTCAACTAGTGTCACGTTCAATGACACGAGCTGTTTATTTCTGAAGTTTCGTCGCGCCTTAAAAAATGCTCGCCTGAACGGGCTGAGTCTGGATTAAACCAGCGGTAGTGAGGGGTTTTTTTGACTAACGATTAGCTGGGCTGTGCGTGAATAAACTTTACTTACGTGTATTTTTTAAAAAAATGGTTATTTGTTTGATTGCTATTAAATTGAAGACCTTCGGATATTTACTCTGTGAATATTGCTTAATTCTGTATTTAAAGGTTGGGATTTTGATAATAAATTCGCATCGCTCTAAAAGAACTGTTTATTTTCTTTGTGATTGTTTTGCATAAAATCCTCGAACCCTCGGATCTACGTAACATTATTAAAAAAAGGACCCTTAATTCTACTTTGTGCGAGAGGGAAAACAAAAATAATCAAAAGTGCCCGACGTAAGAGCAAAGAACTCATTTTCAGAAATCTTGGATCACTTTCGTCCTAAAATAAAGTAGCTCCACAATGCAATGATTTTTAAGTGACATTGAAATATTATCGTAATTTTTTAATTGAAAAGGATAAAGTTTTCCACATAGCTATTCGTGATTAAAATTAAAATGGAAACGAATAATTAAACTTTGAGGAACATGCAGAGGGAACTGAAATATATTTTGTTTGGTAGGATGCTATAAATTTAAATCTATTTTATCAAACAAATATAAAGTTATCACTTAAATTTTTCTTGGGTTTAAGTGGCATTGTCGTGGTGTATAAAATAAGAACTCTCATTTATTTTTATTTACTTACTACTTTTTTAAAGTAGGAGTAGGTTGGAAAAAATATTTTAGAAATATAAAAAAGTTTCGCAAAAAGTCGAGGAAATCCCTGGAGAGAATATTTTTAACATCTATTATGATATATGTAGGGCGGTGTAATTTTTTCTCTCTCAAATTACAACAAACACCTGAACAAAATTTGGGGGGAACTAATAAAAAATTATAATTTTTTCTCTTTCTAGTGATAAAATATATTTTACGAAGAAATAATCTTTTTTGACAATCGTTCATGAGGTCAAAAATTTTGGAGAAATCTGACCGTAATGCTGTGCATTTAATATCCTTTGGGAGGGTCGAAAGAATACATATGATTTGAAGGATATTAGAATTGATTTGGAAAACACACAGGTGGCCACGAATAAATGACGTGTTTGTTCAGGTCCTGTTCATTTTCAAAAAGAAATATTATTTCTTCGCTGGGTAAAGCATGTAAATTTTTAGGTCATTGTTACAGAACACACTGAGGATGAATAGATAAAAGCATTGAATGAACTTTGAAATTCAGTGAAAAATTACCAACTGAAATGCAGTCTCTAATATTGTCAAATATATAAGAATAAAAACCACAAATACACCTCTGAATTTTTTTAAAAATAATTTTCTAAATATGGTAAATTTTCTCAATTTACATCATGTTATTTATTAAAATATTTTGTTACCTTGCGCCAAATCCTAAGCATGTAGATTGCGTATAACGGTTGCTAACTTAAAGTAATCTTATGTATAAATTTTATTACAGTACCACACGAAAAACATTTTCATGTAGAAAAAACGATTTTTTTTTTGCAAGTCATATATGATTTATCTATATATTGTTCTATTTCTACAGTTTTTTCTGTATTGCTGCGATCCTTCTATATTTCAGCACTTTGCTGCATTGCTACATACTCCGTATTTAAATCAAAGGCTTTGATTTTGTGATTGGTAAGTTTCTTTTCATTCGTAATTCTATGTTAGATTTTAGCGTTGTGTTTGTATTGTTTATATATATAAATTTCCCTCTTTGGATTTTATGGAAATATCCATGCTTTGTCCAGTAGAATATAGCTTGATTTTCACAAAAATCACTTTGTAGCGAAACTTAACTGCTTGAAATGAACCTCTTTGTCAAATTTCTAGTCTGTAGGTCTAACAGTTCAAAAACGAGAATATTTATGTAAAACGTCTTTTAATCCTTCGAAACCCCCCTTGGAGATCGATTCCCTAAGAACTTTTTTCGTAACTAATCTCTGACCCATAAATAAAAAATGGCTGCCGAATTTCACGTCTGTAGGTCTTAAGGTCTAACAATGGTAATATTTTATTCTACAACGTCCCTTGACCGCTCCCCCTCATTTGTATCCAATCTCTTACGTAAAGAAAAAAAAACCTTTTCGTCAAATTTAAAGCCTGGAACTATTTATAATAATTCAAACATGGGAATACATTTATCTCCAAATCGCTTCAACCCCTCGAAAACAACCTCAAGAGACGATTTTAGCTTAAACACTATTGTAGCGGAACTTTACTTCTTGGAAAGAACCTGTCTGTCAAATTTCAAGTCTGAAGGTCTAAAACTCAATACCGGGAATATTCATGTATAACGCAATTAATTTCTCGCAACCGAGCTTGGAGGCGATTTTCTCACAAAACTTTTCGTAACTAATATCTTTTCCATGAATGAAACATGCTTGCCCACTTTTTACTTTGTAGGTCTTAATGTTCAACAATGTTAATATTATTTTTTACAACGCCCCTTGACCCTCCCCCAACCGCCTCTTTTTGTCGCGGATCATTATGTCATGAAACAAAACTTGATGCAAAATTTCCAGTCTGTAGGTATAATAGTCCAAACACTAGAATATATTTATTTCTAACTCAACTTGACCCCTCGCAACGAATTTTAGAATTTGACTTTCGCGAACACCCTTTTGTAGTGGAACTTTACTTCTTGAAAAGAACCTGTCTGTCAAATTTCAACTCTGAAGGTCTATTAATGGTTCGTAACGGCAATATTGAGGCATAATCCAATTAATTTCTCGCAACCTACCTCGGAGGTCGAACAAAACTTTTAGTAAATAATCTCTGTTCCAAGAATTAAACATGGCTGCCAAATTTCACATGTGTTGGTCTTACGGTTCAACAAAGGTAATATTTTTTTTCTCCCAAACGCCCCTTCCCCAGGACCATTTTTTGTCCCCAAATCATTAAGTAATGAAGAGAAACCTGTCTTTCACATTTCAAGTCTGTAGGTCAAATAGTTCCAGAGAATTTTTTGTGAATTTTGTTTTTAAATGCATTACCCTGGGGTTTTTCAAATTTCTGAAAAGTTTTTGGTAAATAATTTTTTAAAGGGCCTTTTAAAAATTTAATTTTTGCGGGTTAAAACAATAGTAATATCAATTTCCCCAACGTAATTGATCCTCCCTCAACTCCTTTGTGACCTATCAATACGTCATCAAAAAAAATCTTCTGCCAAATTTCAGATATATAGATAGAATGGTCCAAACACGGGAATATAATTATCTCCCAAATCCCTTTACCCCTTCCCCCCAACCCCTTTAAATTTGATTTTTTCCCCAAAACCCTTTTGTAGTGGGGCTTTTAAAAATTTTAAAAAGCCGCAGTTAAAAATTTTAAAGTCTGAAGGTTCAATAACGGGAATATTTATGCATAATGCAATTAATTTCTCGCAACCCACCTAGGAGGTCGAATTTCTCATAAAACTTTTAGTAACTGAAATCTGTTCCATGAATAAAACATGCCTGCTCACTTTTACTTCTGTAGGTCCTACGGTTGAACAACGCTAAATTTTTTTACAATTTTCCTTTAGGCCCATCTTTCCCTTGGGGTTTTTTAGGTCATTAAACCTTTTTTATAAATTTTTTAAAAACGTGGTTTAAATTAAAGTTAAAAAATTTTAGAAATATTTATCGCTATCATCCCCTCGCAACCAAGTTTTGAAATCGATTTTCTCAAAAACCCTTTTACAGTGGATCTTTTTAAATTTTTAAAAAAAACCGTCCTTCCCAAAATTTTTAAATTTTTGGGTCTAAAAGGGTTTAATAATAGGGAAAATTTTATGCCTCGGGGGTTTGATTTTTTTCAAAAACTTTCTAAAAGTATTCTCTGTCCCCTAATAAAAAATGCCCCCCTTTTACTTCACAGGCCCTTTCGGTTTTAACAACGGGAAATATTAAATTTTCTACAACGTCCCTTGACCCTCCCTCAACCCCTCCTTTGTGACGGATCATTACGTCATCAAAAAACACCTCCTGCCAAATTTCCAGTCTGTAAGTATAATAGTCCAAACACGTTAATATATATATTTACAACTCCCCTTGACCCCTGGCAACCAACTTTAGAAATCGATTTTCACCAAAACCCTTTGATATCTGAACTTCATTTCTTGAAAAGAACCTGTGTGTCAAATTTTAAGTATGAAAGTCTAATAGTTCAAAAACAGCAATATTTATGTACAACGCCCCTTAATCCATGGCAAACTACCTCGGGTATCGATTTTCTCAAAACTCTTTTCATAACTAATCTCTGTTCCATGAATGAAATATTCCTAAAAAATAATTACTTGAGTGTAGGGAGGCTTCACTAAAATGTTAACTTATTACGAATTATGGTAAGGAGCATATTTTTAAAAAGTTTCAAAATATGGGTGAAGTAGCAAGAAAAATATATGTGACTTTCCTTCTTAACTACAATTTTTAGATTATATGATGCATTTACTTTGGAAGCTTGGAATTCAGGGCTGAAAATTTAATAAAATCATGTTGAATTCTAGTTTATAAAAAAGATTCTAGAAATTAAGTATTTCTGGTTTTCTCTTTATATATATACAAACTTCGTTTTATTAATTTATAAATTAATTAATTAAAATTGATTTTTTATATTTTTTCATATACGTATATTTTTGACACATTTAAGTCTTTAGGAGTACAAGTTTCCTAAAAGTTCGTACTAATGAATTGTTAGAATATATTAAATTATTAATTAAAATTTGATTTTAAGTTATATTTATTTCTGTGGAAAATTATTTCTTGTTGAAGTACTATATAGATTTAAAAGAATAGTTAGAATAGTTCAATTTGAGCTAAGTAACATTTAAACCCTAAAGACTGAATATTTTGATGAGTCCACTCATTATTTAAAGAAGCAATAAGTAAAAGGATGGTTATTTAAAAGATTTATTTGGCATTCTTTTTATCTTTGCCTAAAATGTGGAGAATAAAAAGTAAAATGCTGAAAAAGAGGCAATTAAATATATGGTGATTATGGTGTGCCCCATATTAAATATATATGGGCACTTGAAGTATGTGGTATATACACTCACTTCCAAAAGTTAAGCACGATGATGTAAAATGCAAAGAAATCAACAAATACTGCTTTGATTGACACAAAATTTGGCAGTAAAGTAGCATACATATTTATACATAAAACAAAATCAAAAATTATATACAGAAATGAAAACAATATTAAATTTTTGTAAGTTATCAGATAATGTTATTTTGGAGACTTTAAGAGAATTATGTATAAAGTGAAAATAAACAGCATAAAATGAAAAAAAAAAGGACATTAATAGGGTATGTGATCAACCCTTATCTGTATGCAAAGTTTACACTATCTGATCATGTTTTCAATTAGGTGGTCAACCACCGCAGAATCAAGCAATCGTCATTCTTCTTGTAGAGCAGTTTCCAGCTCAATAAAGAGTGGCTGAAGGTGGGAAACGTGAATATACAGCACGGCTGAGAGTATCCCAAAGATTTTCAATGGGATTAAGGTCCGGCGAATATGCTGGCGACGCCATACACGCAATCCCTTTGCTTTCCAGGTAGTCATCGACGATGTCAACTCTACGGGGACGTGCGTTATCGTCCATTAAAACAAAAGTAGTGCCAACTGCTGCAGCGTACAATCCCACAATGGGTTCTAGGACTTCATCTCGATACCGGACAGCCATCACAGATCCCCGTTTAAAGATGTGCAGGTCGGTGCGGAATCCTAATGAAATCCTCCACATCGCGAAATGCTTTCGCCTCGGAATGCGCGTGAAGCTCGGTGATGTTTTAGGGCTGATTGCGTGTTCCTTTTTTACACCATATCCTTATACGCTTGTCATCTGGCCCCAGAGCAAATCTTGACTCATGAGAAAAAACATGACATTGCCCCGGAAAACCAAATTTCCATTTCCGGCCCCAAATCGTGCCTCTTGTTTGGACGGATAGAGGAACACAACTCAGGTACCCGAGATACAGTCCATTCATATGTCTTCGGGTACAAGCTGCAGATATACCCTTTACCAAGGGACGCTGAAACCCATAAATGTCCCCCTGTGGGGGTGCCGCGATTCCGCCTACATAGCAATCATCGATCCGGGGGGTTAAAACGGGCGCCTCTACGGGCCCTTTCGGACCTGTTGTGGGTTTGGTTGTTTCCATAAAGGGGAAATACAATGATGAAGGCCAAGGGAAAAGAGCAAAATCTGTGATACTGTCCTGCTCAATGCCCCCCACAGTACGACAGCCCGGACTTATTCTTTTTTCCATCTAATCCTTTTTTGAAGTAATAGAAACATTTTGGAAAACTTGTAAAAAATTTTTAAACACTTTTATCGGGCTTCCCCAAAAAACTTCTGAATCCTTCATAAAGCTGGTTTCTTAAAAACGCCCTTTTTGAACTTGTGAAAGCAGGATTGGCTGTTCCCAAACATATTTCATATATCTACCTCTGAGGTTTCATCTCTTCATTTTGATTGGCTTCCGGGAAAAAGCATTTTTTTTTTATGCTTAACTTTTGAAATGGGGTGGGATATATATATATGTTAGAAATATAAAAACAATACAAATTTTAATTCTGATAATTTTTTGGGTTCTTGTTGTGGCAAAAAAATTAATCTTTCCCAGAAAAGGGCCAGATTTTCTGTCAAATTCAATTTTATTAATTCTTTGACAAGTAAAAAGAGTTTTTTTTTGGGGAAATTCTTTCCCATTTTTGGGAAAGGAATTACAGGCGAACCAACACCACTTCAAAAAAAGGGAAAAAGCGCCCAAAAACTGGCGTTCTGATATTGAAATCTTAATAGCATTTTATCATTAATCCTTTTTAGTAAGTTTACTTTTTATCTGTTCTAATATTCTCTTAAAACGAAACGGGCTGTCGGGAAAAGAACAAACTCAAAAAAAAATTTTCCTAGAAATGGAAAAAATTACCCTTTTTTAACTAGAGTACTTGGGGGTATTCAAATTTTTTAAAAACTTGGGAAAAAAATTTCAAAAAATTAACAAGTTATTTAAAAAAAGACAACTATCTTTTTTTATTATTTTACCTTTTCCTTTCCTTGTGGATTTGAAAAAAAGTGTAATAAATTACTTCATCTAACACCCTTATCTTAAAAAGGGGGGAGGGGGGGAAAAAAGTGATTTCAGTGAAAATTCAACAAATATATTATTTTAAATTATAGTTATAATGTAGTTTTGTTCCTCTTTATATCTATTTAGAATCGGATTGAAGAAAAAAACACTGTTCTAAATTTCCTTTTTTTTTTGAAACTATTCACTAATTCATAAATTGAAAATTTGAAATAGAAATATTAACTTTTTACACCTCTACACATGTTTGTCTTTTAAACTACTGTTTTTATAAAAATACAAAAAATCAAAAATGGTTTCTTAAAAATGTAATTTTTGATACACATTCTCGATTAGAAATACTTTAATTACACACCCCAAATGTTTTAAATTCATTGAAAGTTTTTTAAAAAAAAAAACTTTAGCATTTAAAATAAATCTAGAAATCACATATAATATTTTTAATTTGTTTATTTTGATATGCTGAAAATAGGGGGTGGTAGGCCTAAATGCGGCGGGATGCCGGGGAATAAAAACTTCGATAAAACTCAAAAAAGGGAAAAAAACCAATCCATAACAAAAAAAATTTACTATGATTAACATAGGTAAAAAAAACAAAAAAAAAACAATAATTTAAAGGTAAAATAAATTTGACAAAAGAGCAATGAAACACTTTTCTACGACGTGAGACTGGGGGGAAAGGGGTAAAAAATAAAAACCAGAAGTGGGAAAAGGGTTGGAGGGGGGCGACAAGCGACAATAGCGGGGGTGTACAAGGTACAACATGTGCTATTACCACAAAATCTACACTTTAAAATGCCTGACATTTTTCTTAAATCTTTATTTCACATATTTTCGTGTTAGAATTACTAATATGCAGATGTTGTTATTATGAATCAAAAAGTAAATAAATAATGCAACATTGAAAAAAGAAAACAACATTACATGCATCAGAAGCAAATGGAAGAAAAAAGCGAATAATATTTCATGAGAATAATTATTTTTTGGATAATATGGCATCAGTTGACTACTCTTTGCAATAAGCAATATCTTTGTTTAATTTAATTCGCATCTTGATAATTTAATATAATAAATATGATGTAGAACACAATAAGGGGTTAACCAGAAAATAAAAAAATTCATTTGAAAAATGTAGGAATAACCACGCGAAAATGTAATTTTTTTGTGGTAGAACAGGGGTCGGCAGCCTTGTAGCAGTGGTGTGTTTAAACAATTTACTAATATAATTCATGATACCGCAAACAATTTCGATCCGAAATTTGTGACTATTAAAACACAGCGAGACAAATTTATCCTCTAAGTCTCAGAAGTATCCTCCAAAGACGATAAAAAGCGTACATCAATTTTAACTACATCGTGAAGTTTAAAATATTTATTTTATTCATTGGGGCTAAATTTTTAAGTTTATTAAACATAATTTTAAATGATCAAATATTTCCATTCCAAACGCTGTTGCTGTGTTTTTTTAACATAACGTCTCATTATTTTCTTAAATATTTTTTTTAAGTCCTTCGACTGCCGTTTGGGCTGGTTCCACCAAATAATTGTGGCAAATAATCCAATTTCTGAATTTTGGAAATATTTTGTTAACGTGTATAGAAACTTAAAAAGTATTCCTAAAATTTAAGTATTCTTTTAACTGTATGCATTTGAATATTGAATATTTTGACCAATGCATTTAAAAATAGAAAGCTTACGTAACTGCACAAATTTATGTTCAAAAGTGGAGGATAAGAAATTGATATTTCCCCCAAAATTTTTTATCTCTCTCTCTCATTAGTATTGCCATCCAAAACTATTTTACTCTCCTTTTCCTTTAATGTCTTAAGCCCCGCGAGAAATTTTAATGATATCTTTTCATGAAACTTGCGTACGGAAGCTACCTCCATCTCATGATAGTCCAATTTTATGAAAAATTCTATTTATTAATCTATCTCATACAATTGTTCAGAATTAATTTTTTAATTGATCAACATATACTTCAAGAATTTCAAAAACATATGTCAACAATTTTTTTTTTTACACTGTCATCAATTTGATTAACTAAGTACTGAATCCCCGCAATATAGCCCTAAAATTCTTATGTCTTTTAAGGGCTGCGGTAGCCCAGTGGTTAAGGTATCGGACCACGGCAGGAATGCATGATTTTGGGCCCCAATACTACTAAAACCCGCCGTGAAAGGGCGGCGATACGTTAAATCTGTCGGGGAGTTTTGAAAGGGTCCTCCCGTTGGTGGGGTGGTTAAAGGGGAGGGGGTGCCAGCTCAGGTGTCGTCCCGTCACTTGACCATGGTTCAAAAAAATTTCGTGGTCCGTCGCTAAAAGCCCCCGTGTAGCTGAACAGTGGCGTTAATATTCACTCAAACTTATGTCTTTTAAATTTATCAATTTATTTTTACTCTATTTTTAAAAATATAAAACAAAATTTGTTTCTTAAAAGGGAAAAAAATTTGGAGCCTTAGAACCCAAAAAAATTTAAAATTTAAAAAACTTCACATTAAATAAAAAAAAAAAATTTATATAAATAAATTCCCCTTTTAAAAAATATATTTTTAAAAAAATATTAAATAAATTTTCAAGGGAAAAACCCCAAAAATTTTTCCTTTCAAACCAAAACCTTTCCTTTTTTTTAATAATTTAAAGAATTTTTTCCTTTTAAAAAATTTTTAAAAAATTTAATTTTAAATTTTTGGGTAAAAGAAAATGTAAAGGGTTTGTTTCATACAAGAAACCCAAAATTTTGGCCTTTTTACCCCGGGGTTAAAATTTTTCTTTTTTCTTCAAAAGTTCAAACCCAAAAAACCCTTTTTCTCAAAATTTAAATTTTTTGTTTTTAAAAAAAAATTTTAATTTTAAAAAATTTAAATATTTTTCTTTTTAAATTTTAAAATTTTTTTAAAATGTGAAATTCGCCCTTTCAAGTTTTCCCTTTTAAGAAAACAAAAAATTTGGCACTTCCCGGTTTGCCCCAAATTTTTGAATTAATTTTTTTTTTACAACCCCGTTAAAATTAAAAACTTTATAAATTTAAAATTTAAATTTTCAAAAAAATTAATAAAATTTTTATTTGAATTTAAATTTATTTTTTTATGAAAATTTTAAAATTTTCGTTATAATTTTGTACTTAAAAAATATTTTTTTTCTCTAAATTTCTTAACAGTTAGTATAAATTCAAAAGTGAACATTTTTATACCAAGTAAAATTAATTTCGTAAATTTTGATCAATTTTGTACTTCAGAATCTTGCGCGGTGTAAAATGCTGATTTTCATATTTTTGAAAAATTGTCTAATTTTTTCTTCTTTATAACTTTTTAACTTTTTCCTTAAATTATCTGACAATTTGAAAATAATGTAAATATATATGATTGTCATGTGGTAAAAATTTCAAATTATTGTTTAGCTTTATTGCTAAGTTGCATTGATTTGAAGAAGGATGTTTTTTCGAGTCCACATTTAAGGGTCCTGAGAGACCTTAAAACCTCTCCTTTTTCAACAGAACTGTACACTTATACACTTTGTACACTTGACGTTTAACATACGACGTTTTCGTGATATAACTCTCATACAGGAAGATATTTTTGTTGCACGAAACTACATTCATTCGTCCAAGAGTCTTGTAAATCGTGGACATCACGCTTTCTTTTTTTAGTGGCCCTTTGATTAAATGTATAGGGATATAAATTGCCACAATAATTAGGCAAATAAAAGTTTTCACAATGAAACTAAGAACACCATAAAGTTAAAACTATCCTTAAGCGCACGACGTGCATCAGAATTGAATTCTACTTTCGACTAGAACAGCGTTTCTCAAACTGTGGGGCGCGCCCCCCTAAGGGGGCTTGAAAACCCTACAAAGAGGACGCGAGTATATCGAAAAGTCAAAAATAAAGGATTTACAAAATAACAAATTTACTGAAGAAAGCAAAACAAAATATACATTTGGACGTAATAAAAACAAAATAAACATTTACACTAATATTATATACTTATAAATGTAATGGTACTGCACAATGTATATGATAACTTGTCTCACAATACTAAGTATAGAACAAGTTTAATAATTACTAGTGATTCACGAAGGCTTGTCATATACAAAATTTAATACTTATCTTGATAATTTGTACGGTTTATGATTAAAATCGTATTGTGACTTTAACGTCATAGTGCATTATTATTGTATTGAATAGATTGCTATTGTGTGAAGGGGGGCGCGCGAGGAAAATTAAGATAGAAAATTGGGTCACAAATATTTAAAGTTTGAGAAGCACTGGACTAGAAACATATTTGTGAGTCGACACGACTAACCGTAAAGGAGAGAAATGCGTGAAGTGCAATGATGGAACGTGCCCAGTGACAGTTTAGGGCATGCACACATTCGTGTTAGAGATAAAGTTCGCGTTATTCAGAAACATCAGTCTGAGGAAACTGTAATTTTATAATAAAAAAACTAGCCGTTTCCCATTAGCTTCGCTGAGTATTTCACGATGTTATATGAATATGTACTGTATAGGAATATATATGGTATTCTATAAATTTTTCATATTTAGAATTAAGAATTCGATTGTATTAAAACATTTTCTTATAATTCTTTACTTAAAAAAGACAGAACTTCTAAATAATAATTTCTAAAATGGAAATACAATTGCCATTTGCTCTCTCGTAACGCCCTTAAATGGATTTTCACAAAACCCGTTTTTAGTGGATCTCCATTCAAAAAAGTAAAATGCTTGCCAAATTTGAAACCTAAATCTAATAGATCAAAAATGGGTTTCCTTATCAATAAGCTCTAGTAATCACCCTTGAGAATCAATTTCTCTAAGACGTATTCAACAACACAGATATACATACCAAATTTCATTACGGTAGGTATAGTAGTTCAAAAACGGGTATTTTAGAGAATTTCTATTAAACAAATAGAATGCTTGACAATTGCTAAGGAACAAGATATTTATACAAAATTGTCCTCAGACAGTGAACCAATAACAGCAAATTCAAATTCAGAAACCGTATTGGACCAGGACTCATTATCTGTATACAAGACAATGCATGCAAGCTCATGATTCACACGAAAATTCATGCTGTTTAAAGTTTGACGAAAATAGTGCTAGATGTTATAAAAACTGCTTCTCTGAAATTCTGTTTCTAAGGAGATTACTAAAGAGAGAGCGAGGAACACATTATGCACAAAAGTTTGCTTGTGAACGATATCGGTAAGGCCCAGGCGTGATGGTGTAGGCAGGCATCATGCACAATAACAACACTTTACATCTTTGAGCGAAGAAACAACGGTATTGTAGAGAGTTTATTCTGGATAATGTTAGCCCTTATTAGGGGACTGTAGGTCCAGACTTTCTGTTTATCGACTACAATGCGCGGCTTCACAGAAGCATTGAAGTATCGGACATACCGCAAAGTGAAAATATTCTCTGTATACAATAGCTTGCTTACTAACTCGAATTAAATCCTGTTGAAAATGCCTAGGATGCTCTTGACAGACGTATTGTATGAAGAACCATCCGACTCCATATAGAGCAAGAACTCAAAACTGTCTTGAGACAAGAGGGAAATAATATACCCCAAGGACACCTAAACAGTTTAGTGAAGAGCAAGGAGAACACAGGTGCAAAATTGCATTACTGCCCCTGGTCAACAAGCATTCTATTTAGGTATTCATGTCTGCTTTATTCGTACCTGAGTATCAATTTTTTGATGCTGTTTGGAAATCATCCAAGAAGCATCTTTTTTTTTTTATTTTGAAGCTCTTAATTTTTTGATGAGGTGATATCTGTAGCATTTTGCACTATAATAAAGGCACATCTTCGATACCAAATATGAACTTAGTTTCATTTCTTCAATCATTGTCTATTAATTATCCCGAATAACGTAACCGTTCCTTAGCAATTGTCAAGCAATATATAACATGCGTACTAAATTTCCTTATGGTAAGTAGTAGTTCGATTACGAAAATTTTTTTATAAGTCCCAGCAACTCCCCCTCTCTTCTCCCCACTAGGAGTCAATTTGCGTAAAATCCGTTCTTAACGGATAAATATCAATATAAAAGAAAAACAAAAAATAACATGCCAACACAATTTCAAATCTATACGTCTAAAAGTTCGAAAACGACAATATTTAGATCTAACGCCTCTTAACCCTCACAACGACTTTTTAGACTTTTCAAAACACTTTTTGCAGCGGATATCTACTACATTAAAGGAACATGCTCACGAAATTTCAAGATTTTAGGTCTAATAGATCAAAAATTAGAATATTGTTTTTATAAGGCCTCTTAAACCCCCGCAACTCCCCTTAGGGATCAAACTCATAAACTTCCAAGGGCATGCGTCCAACCATTCCCCAAAGTTTCATCACAAACGGAGGAATGGCTTAGGACAGTGCTTCTCAAACTTTAAGTACTGCCCCCCCCTTTTCAATCACAATTTTTATCGCGCCCTCCTTATACATTAATAATGTACTGAATGCAATAATAATGCACTTTGACGCTAAATCTACAATCTTTTTTGAATATAAACCGTACAAATTAATAACATAAGTATTAAATTTTGTATATGTTACTTTTAAGCAAAAAAAATAAGTAATAGGATAATCATTATGCTATTTTTCCTTTCTCTAATTTTTAAATTGGAACATATTGCAAAATGCGGTGGCTGCTTAGAAGACAAAATATAGATATCAGCTAAATATAGAAAAAGAACTCAGAGGGTCAGTTTCTAATCATAAGCATTCCTTTGAAAAACTTTGCTCTGAGAGACAAGCCCATAGAAGTCGCTAATACTTATTAAAAAAAACTTGTGTGTGTTCTTAATTTAGTATTAATTAATTAGTTATAAAATATTCTGTGCAGCAACTGATACCGTAAAAGTATACCGGCTGAAGTACCCGCTCTTTGCACGAGTTCATTTATAGGAAAATAAAACACATTATTGATATAATCGCTGAATTGTAAGGAAAGTAAAGTTAAGTGCGAGACAATGTTTACAAAAATGTAAAATGATTTTTTTAAATGATTGCTCAACTTATAATTAGTTTTAAGGAACTGCAATTTTAAGCCTTACAGAAATAGCATTTAGAATTGATGTTGAATAATGAACAATAACATACAATTCCGATGAAGAATAATTGTATTATTTTTAATATTTAAAGCGAAAATACTTCAACATGTTTTAACCCTGGAGCAGGCGATCACTCGATACTAATGGTCGAGAGGGTTTATTGAGTCACCCCAATCTTTTTTTAATAATTATTTTTATAGTACACAATAAAAATCGTAATTCTAGTGAATAATTTACTTAAGAGAAAATATACTTCACTTCTTTTCAAAGACTTTTCAATTTTCTTTGCTAATTCTAGGAAAAAATCCAAGAAAACTGAACTAAAATGTTTCAAATGTGCGTGACCTTAAAAAAAGACACAAATCACAGACACTTTTCGCTAACATTACAGGAATGTTATTTGCAGGCAAAACTGTCATATTTTGTTTAAGTTATTGTAATTTTACAGTCCTTTGATGTTCGACAAATAGCATGTTGAACTTTTTCTTGCTTGTGTGTTTTTGACAAAGCAAAGTGTGTCCTCTGATACTTATGGCTTCATACTATAGTTGATGGTGTTCTTTTGGTAGCATTTGAAAATTTTTCCTTCGTTTCATGTTCATCGCTTTTCTCAAATTTACACTGCTGGCCACCGTAAATGCAACACTCTGAAGGAAGCATGCAAATAACATGAAATTTACAACATGCATTAGCGGAGATGAGATATGCAAATGATTAGAATTTCAACGCAGACACACATCACGTGCGCCTATGGCGCCACCTCAAGGCGCTATTTAAGGCTTAGAGATTTCGACGATTTCAAGTTCGGCAATTGTGTTTTTCTTGTGGTTTTTTCAAAAACCGATCAGTTATGTCTCGTAGAAAACAGCGATCAGCTTTTCATCAAGTATCGTAGTTCGACAGATTAAGGATAGTGGCCTATCGAGATTATGGATTATCTTTCAGGGAAATCGGTACTCGTGTTGGACGAATTCAAACTGTAATGCGGATATGTGACCGTTGGATGCAGGAGGGTAAGACGGACAGACGTGGTCAATCGCATCCACCTCAGTGCACCACTTCACGTGAGGACAGGCAAATTGTGTGCATGGCAGTGACGGATCACTCAGTTACATCACAAACTATAGCACAGCACATTGAGTCTGTAACGCATCATTCAGTGTCTGCGCGTACCATTCGACGCCGTTTACAGCAGAGTGATCTGTCAGCAAGACGTCCATTGCTTGGTCTACCCTTGACGCAGAACCACAGACGTCTCCGCCGCCAATGGTGCGATTAAAGAAGGATGTGGGTGGCAGAATGGAATGAAGTTGTCATTACTGACGAGTCACGCATCTGTCTGCAACACCATGGTGTTCGGATTCGAGTCTGGAGACACCATGGAGAGAGGATGCTCAACAGCTGCGTTTTGCACCACAACACTGGTCCTGCACCGGGTATTATGTTATGGGGGTATTGGATATAACTCTCACACTCCTCTAGTACGCATCGCCGGTACTTTAAAGAGCCAGCGCTACAACTCCGAGGTGTTGGAGCCAGTTGTACTTCCTTACCTTCAGGGCTTGGCCACAGCCATATTCCAACAGGATAATGCGCAACCACACGTGGCACACATTATCCAAAAGCTCTTCGTCAATCACCTGATTGAATTGCTTCCCTGGCTGGCTCACTCTCCGGGTCTTTCACCGATAGAAAACATGTGGTCCATGGTTGCTCAATGATTGACCCACATTACAACCCCAGCTGCCACACTAGATCAACTTTGGCAACGTGTGGAAGCTGCTTGGTCTGCTGTACCCCAAGAACACATCCAAAATCTCTTTGAATCAATGCCGAGGCGTGAGGCAGTGGTGATCTCCAAAAATGGCGGCTACTCTGGCTACTGATTTTGGCAGGAACCACACTTCACAGAAGTCTATAAATTTAACCATTTGATACTTGGTCAACATGCTATCTACAAAATAAATTTTGTTGTGATGTCTCTTGTCTTTCTTGGTGTTGCATTTACGGTGGCCACACAGCAGTGTACTTTAATATGCATTATTTCAGCAGGTTCATCCCTTTTTTAAATCAGTTTTAACATCTTTCAATAGAGATCAAAGATGACCATTTCTTTTTTTAAATATATATTTTGATCATTTACCAAACATTTACCTGCTCATCATACTCATTTACCAAACCACAATAAGTCGTACAACAAGGCCGTCAAAGTCACTAAGTTATTCATAGGGTGGGGGATGTAGTATGAACACAAAATATATCTTGGAAAAAAAGTGATCGCACCGGGAACTCAGTCAAAACAAGTACCTTAAGATTGTGAAAAAACGTTTGTCACTCCCAAAAAAGAGGGAGATATGTGAACAAATATATTTTAGTTCACGTTAAGACTGTCAAACAGGAGGATAGTGTCAGGGCCATTGGTAACAATTAAACAGTTTTGTCAGAATTACCGATTTCGTGCACTCTGTGCTCGGCGTGACCACTCCCGGAGGAAAAGTGTATTTAATACAATATGGATGTTCTAAAAAAATTGTGTAAAACTTTTTTCATTATGCTTTATGTGTTTGGGAATACTCATAAAAATAAATCTTGGCCAAGTAATCCTTCAAAGTGCTCTCTGTGCTTTTCCAAAAATCATAAATATATTTTATAAGGAAAAAAGCGCAACAGAAATTTATTTACAACTTCCCAAATGAAAAAACAAATACATAAGAGAGAGAGAGAGAGAGAGCAGGGACGTAACTAACCGTACAAGTAAGTTCGAAGGTCAAACCGCAGCAAATACGTTCTTCTGACTACAACTAAAGTACAGCATTTCAATAATAGAACAGTGATATGAATTTTTTATCTCCTTAAAATTTTTTGATTATGGATCTGGGTTTTGTTTTTTCTCTGAAAGAGTAGTATTTTAAATTTGAAAAGAACACGTAATAAAAAATCTCTCATCATGGGATTACAGCAAATCAAATAAAATGTTTTTTATTTGGTTATAGTATCTCAAAGATAGATAATGAGAATTTGAAGTAGAAGCTTTTATTTTTTATGAGGCAATATCGCAGATGATATATATATAAATTATATCAGTGTAAATGTTTGTTTTTTTATTATGTCAGAAAGTATTTTGCTTTACTTCATTCCAGTAAATAATTTTTTTTAATCTTTTATTTTCGATATGCTCGTGCCCCCTCGTAGGTTTATAGAGCCCCCAGGAGGGGGGCCCACAGTTTGAGAAACACCGGCTTAGGAAGACATAAAAGATATACAGACAAAGAATAAAATTTATTTTTATATATATTCTTCATTACATGCACGCACATGCCTGTCTACATGGACGAGTCGAGGACAAAAGAAATATCCGCTGTGGTGTCGTTATTAAGTATACCATTCTCAGTTTCACTCTTCATAATTCCTTTTCTGTCTTAAGTGCTGAAGTAACTGCCATTCTAGTGGCACTTCAGCACGTCTTAGTTTCTGACCACCTCCATTTCTGAGTGTACACTGACAGCATGAGTGCCCCTTCGAATCCTTGCACTTTTTTACAGAGCGAAGACTGAGACGGAAATACTGCAACACAAATTAGAAACAAAAGGTTTCGTATTTAATATTCATTTAAGTAAGCGTTTTGTAAATTTGCTCTTGTAATTTTCCAGAAAAATTTATAATTTCAATTCTTTTATGCTTTTCTTTTCATTTTCAGTGACGCAATAATTGAAAAAAGCTAACACCGTAATAATAAATTCTGCAAACTCAAAACATATACATCTAATAATTACTGTAAGTATCAGTATATTTTTTTTACCTATAAAAATCTATTAGGAATAATTTTAACAATTTACATACTAAAATTACTTATGTTAAATTATATAATAACCTACTTTGTGTTTATTAGAATTTATTGTCTGTTCTTTATTTACTAATTTTCTCAGCAACATTATGATATTTGTATAAATTAATATTAAATATTTCGCGCTAGGGGGTGGGTTCAACAAGGTATTAAATCCACTGTTCTTTTGCCTTTATCTCTTAAATAAATGTTCCTTTTTCTTTGATTTTCTAATCATTCACTTATATCAAAGTAATAATTACGTATGTAAAATTTCGTTTTATTTTGACGACTCCCACTTGGCGCGCTAATTTTTTTCATCCACGAATGTATTTGTACAAATCAATAGTAAATATTTCAAACTTTGTTTAAATACTTTTCATATGACTATGAAAGCATTTTAAACAGTATTTTAATACTTAGAACACTTCAGATGTTGAAAGAGGAATTTGGCACGTTTTCGGGTAAAATTTCATTGTTATAATTTTTTGCTGTAATAGATTTCGATCATGTTTTTTTTTTTTTTTTTTATTTTCTCGCACTATTGATGTGCCAGTATTTACATATGTGTAATAAGAACGTCTGCGTCTTCAGTGAGATGTAAGAATGCGAATTTAATCAAATCTTCAAGAAAGGGGAATGGAGCTTTCTTTATAAATTATATATCCATACATCAGTAACTTCGCAATTTTTAATCTTCGGATTATTTTTCTGTGAAGTTAACGAATAGGCAATATTTGTAAATTTATATGAAAGGAATTAGATGGTATGTAAGCAGGCAATCACAAAAAATAATATATAACATAACATAAAAATATTAACATAAAATTTATGCATCACAAATGTATTTTAGAATTTGTACTACAATTTCATGTCTTAAATTCATTACAATCTGTATTTTTCAATTGTTTAATAAACCATTTTCTTTTTTTTTCAGGATGACAGATTCAACAACAATTTTTAGTTGGTTGCTGCCGGCGCTGGTCCTGTTTCATTTCTGGCACACATTCACATTTTTCAATATTACTTCTTTCCTTAATTTAATATCTGTAATATATTTACTAAACACACTTTATCAACTCAAAAATTCAAAGAAACACGCCATCCCCACCAAAAGAAACTAAAAGCTAAACTAACAAATTCTGCATCCCAAACAATAAGCAGCCTCCAAATGAATTCCAGTACCCAAACAATATCTCTCAATCACGAAAAAAACTCAACAACAGAAACAACTCAAAGCTCACACCCTATCCTTGGTAATAGTACACAAACAAAAATTTTGAAACAAAACAATAGTACACAAACAAAAATTTTGAAACAACAAAATAGTACACAAACAAAAATTTTGAAGCAAAGCAATAGTACACAAACAAAAATTTTGAAACAAAACAAAAGTACACAAACTAATAACGAAAAGGACCATCCGCCGGCAATGTAAATAAAGCAGTAGAAAAAATAAAAGTTAGCAACAATACTATAACTTGAAGTACAAACAGTGATGACTTCAAGACATATTTTAATCTTGATCAACTGTCTGTTCAATCCTCCACACAGCCAATCATCGGACACACCGAAGCCTAAAAAGAAAAATCTGGCCGGAGGAAACTGAAAAAGACAGTTTCAAAAATAACAAAACCATTAAAATAAAAAATTAAAAAAAACATCAATAAAACCTAAACATGAATTCCATAATCAAAATTTTCAATAGTTTCAACCAACAGCGAATTCAATAGAAATAAGACATTTAATTGAATCATTTTCAATCATGATGAGTGTTCGCCGTGAAAAAGGAGGTCAAAATCATTAAAACTGGTTAGTGGTGGTGGTTTTGAAATGTTCCTCCCTGGGAAAGCATCTGCTCTTCCATATTGCACGTGTGAGAAGGAAACGACAGAAAGGAGGTCCTTCCGGGGTGGGAAGAGGAGAAATTAGACACTTTTCGAAAGAACGATTTGAAAAGGAAAAAGCGAAGGAATACTCATACAAACATCAAGAGATGGAATGTAGGATGGAACGAAGATACAACATTCAATTTTGTAATATCTTGATGTCTTTTTTTCGGATCCCATTTCAAGTTTTTTCCTCTAAAATTCTAAATTATTTTATATCTCAAAATTTTAAGCATACCTTTTTATTTTTTTTATTTGTTTATGATACTTGATGGTTACATTATTCAATTTATTTCTACAAAGGTAGTTAAATACCTTACACTTTTTCTAAAGGTACTGCAAAGTACCTTGCCTTTCTTTTCAAGGCATTAATTTAACTTTTTTTTCTTTTATTTTACAGTATATTTTTATTTCCATTTACCATTAATCTCGCAATGTATCAAAATTCTTTTCACAATATTTAAATCTTGTTTCCCCATTAACATCAGGATATTGCAAATTTCGTATCCTCCGTTCCCTTCTGCCTTTCTTTTTTCGGTGGGTGTTGGAGTGTTCCCTCTCCCTTTCAACTTGTCCTCTCGAGCTGCGTCTCCTCTCTCCACCCAGTGATGACCTCTCTTCCACCACTCCCTTCTCAGGTGTAGTGTGGAAAGGCAGACATCTTTTCAGAAAGGAATTCTTCAATGTCTCCGCTAATGTCAGTGATTTTGGTTTCTTTAAACATGGCTGATAATCATCATGATTGAAAATAAATTACACGTCTATGTTTTAAGATTTACTTAAGTGCTTTATTTCTATTGAGTTCGAAAATCTTCTTTCATTATAAAAAATTAAAATATATCATAGCAAATCCAGCAATAAATAGTCAATAGTTCAGATTCAGATCATCATGGTTTGTACTAAGAGTATTTTAAAATATTAATAAAAATTTATCTAATTTATTTAAAAATTATTTGAAATTTTTTAAATTTATTTAAAGAAACCAGTTTATCATTCTTCAGATGTATTTTACATAATATCAACTGCCTCCAAATTTCAGATAGAATAAATTGTTCATTGTGTGGTGTATAGCCATTGTGTGTTGTTTCTATTATTATTATTATTATTCATTTGAAATGGATGTTTACCAGTTATCCTAATCTTAGTACTAGCTCAACGAAAATGCTATCGAATATGCGTTTCTCTTTCTCATGGATATTTAAATCGATTATGATGTTCATTGATGGGTAGCGTGAGAGGTGAGAAATTAATAGATTGGTTTATTACGTCCGCATCTATTGATTACAATACGTACATTTGGTTATAAGTTATTCAATTAGTTGACTATTTCCAATCTTCAGAATATGCTATTTGGAGAGGAAGAGCCAGTACAAACTTTCTTTCGAGTTTTTTTTAAAACGAATCGTCTCTCAACACCCTTGAGGTGGGGTGGGTAATTTCTTGCACCTCGAATAACACTCGTGTTTCCGGCTCGCAGGTGGAGTGGAGTTTTTCTTACGGCCATCGATTGTCGGGGCAATTTCAAATGAGAGGATTTTTTTACGCAATATTTTAGAGGAGCACGTGTAGATATGGATAACGTAATGCTATCTACATACAGAAGCCAATCTTTCAGCTGCATGACGTTAAAACGTTACACCCAAAATTATCCAATGAATCAGAACCACCGCTGAATCTACCGAATAAATATGATTGACGACCAATAAGAAAAAGGAGAGGCTAAGATGTGAGTGCATCCTGGGGAGCAATGAAGAATTGCCAAATGAATGATTTACTAAAGAATGGGCGAAATTAATGTAACATCAAAGTCACATGATAACGACAATTATGTGCGTCCAGGTAATCAGTACATGCTCTTCTCTATTTCATGTAGTATGCTTCTTGCGGAAACTTTCTTTTAAAAAGTACATACTTATCAACAATATTAACGAGTATAGTTCAACAATATGCCCTCGATTTAAAATAATTGTACACATACTTTTTAATTTTGTAAGAAGATGAACATTTTTTGAAGAATTTTAAAATTGAATGACTACAAAATTTGCTTTTCAGAAATTGTATCTAAATTTTACAAGTTGAATAACAAGTACAATTCTATTGACAAATTGTTTTGATTTCAATGAAGAACACCGTAATGAATTTAGCCCATCGCAGAAGGAATGAATTGCTGAGTAACAAATGTTTTCATACTGTCTGCTTGAACATTTCTGAACAAATTGCCATGAAGGTATCAAATGAAAACAGACTCCAAAGCTGTGGAGATAAAGTGGTGGCTTTTGGAGTGTAAATTGAGCATAACACAAGAGTCGGGCGCAGGGACGTCTTAAGATTTCTTGAAGCTCTTGGCCCCTTTACAAAAGTAGACCCCACCTGTGAATCTGCAATGTAGCATACGTTGTCAAATACTCGTACAAAGAGTCACCCGAAGAAATATGTATGACTGATAATTTTACAAACCTAGGCACACAATGTCTTTCGACTAAATGAATAGGGAGAGTGCATGGTGGTAGGCCTAGGCCTGAACGGGACGACGGACATCACTCATTAATACAGTCATGCCACAGTTGCCCGTGGCATATAGATCGAAATCCCCAATGTTTCGAAAAAAAGGTTCATGAATAACATTTGGAAGCTGTAATGATTCTAATATGAAGTTATAATGATTCAAGTTATAATGGGTAATGGGCTAGAGCCAGTTGTCCTAGTCGCGTGTGACCTGTATGCACCAGAGTCTGAAGCAACCAATGGTGGAAAGAGAAAATGCTCGCTTTTCCTCTACAATTAACGATTTTATTTCATCTGAAATAGAAACAAGGAAATGAATAATGGTTTTCGCTATTTTTAGTGTTCATTAAATAAATAATGAAATTCAGATTTTTATTTTACTATGTAATCCTTCCATGAAGGGAATATTTAGTTTTATTGTTGTTATAAATGGATTAATTCTTGACTGAAGAAATCAATGTGTTAACTTACTAATCTGATAAGTTATTCCATACTTCAAGAAAAAGTAATTGTTCAATAAAATACATTACAAAAACTACGTTGCAAGCAGGATTGTAATTGGTTTGAAAAAACTCTCTGCTCTTCTCGTCGTTTGTCCGTATGTGGAGTTCAATGCTCTGTTGCAGCAACATCCGCCTGTGGTGTTGAGACAAACACAATTGCAGCAAGAACGGAATTCCTCTCTGGATACGACTTCGAACTGTACAGGTTAACACAAATTGTTGAGTGGCATACCGTAATTCCTTCACAAAGTTTCTCTTTACTACATAGTAACTTGTCATTGTCGTGCACACAACATGGATGTCTTCTCCCTCTTTTGTGTAATGGGAGGAAGGGAAATTCATATAATGGTTCACTTTTTTCTTCTGCGTGTTCTATGTTAGAACCAGGGACCTTTTAAGACTTCTTGAGGCCATGGGACCCTACACAAATGTTGATTCCACCCATAGTCCTTAAAAGTAGGCAGTATATAGCATACAAATAAATGTGCATGACCTACAGTTGCACAAATGAGCTCAACTGACTGCCACTTTCTGATTGCATGAGTAATGATGGTATGTGGTGGTAAGTATAGGCCTGTACGTGGACGATGGTCGTCACATGTACCCAGTTGATATATTGTCCGAAATTCCTAGTTTTTCTTAGAATCAAACTGGAAATAATATTTAACCGTTGAAATTATTCGAATTATGATCTTATTAATGTTGAGTCATGAACAAGACAAGGCTCCTATTACGGCCGAGGCCCGGGCCCAGTTGGCTCATGCCCTAAAGCGTCCCTGGTTAGAGCTGCTATTTTATAAAGAAGATGCGCAAGTTACTTATGTAAAACTCTCGAACTACCTCAAATGCACAAGATATGCACCCTTGCCGTTGCATATCTTGTGACTCCTGGAGTAGTTTTTGTGACATTAGCAGCAGTTGATTGAGAAGAATGTGGCAGCGGATTCAGCTTCCACTTTATTTCACGATTCTTGGACTGAATACTCTCTTTATAGTTCATTTGTTGATTATTGGTATCAAAATCGTTGTAAGAACTTTCACTCTCAGTTTCATCACTTGTATGATTTTACAGTCGGGTACTTCTTCACTGTCAGAACTATTTATTTAGCTATATCAGCGTAACTTAAATGTATGCAATTCACCATTTTTTCTCCCATTCGAATCTACGTCTCCTTTACTGTATATCAGAAAGTGAAACACAGCAGCAAAAAGGAAACTTTGCAATAAAAGCAATAGTTTGGACCCCTGCCAAAAGTAACAACTTTTTGACCTCACACACGTGATCTCTTATCATGTAACCAAACACATACATCAATGAAACAAGGTTTGAAAACGGATAAACTAGAGAAACCATTGTTATTATTTTCTATTAATTTATTCCAAACAAAAGTGAACTTGTATAAGCAAAAGAAAATGTTTTTTTGCATTGGGTCGTATTGACTCGAACAATACATTAGGTTTAAATTGAAAAATATTATTTCGAAATAAAAATCTACGTAAATCTCTCTAGGAGTACACATTTTGTTTATCTACGATGTCAAGAAGTTTCATGAAAATATCCCTATTCTATATTTTTTAGAAATGTTTTAATTTTATTTCGGGTCAAATAGATCTGATCAGAAAAGCAGGGTTAAATCACAAAAAAGTATTAATACCACTATTAAGTCTAGGGTCTCAAGATGCTTTCGTTGGGCTACATAAGTGATTTTCAAACTTTTTCAACTCCTTGAACCCTTAGAACTCTAAAACGTGTTTTCATGGAACCCCATTCTATACACATATTTATATTTTCGAATAAAATATCTGAAAATTATATTTAAAGTAGATCAACATGTTATGGGCACTTAATGCAAAAGCATTTAAAAAATGTTGTGTATATTATTAAAAATCTCTAATATTATTTTTTAATATAACTTGCTCATTAATAACATTAAGTTTTGATTCAAGTTGTCACCTATCCTTGCATTATGTTTAGTAACTGAGATATGTGCTTGCTTTTTTTCACACGAACTGTCGAAGTCTGATTCTATTGAGATTAAATGCAATCGCATTACATATTCTGAATTTAATTTACTTTTATACTTTGTTTTTGAAACTACTTTGGTTGAGGAATATATTTCACTTAAACACACAACGTTTTGAATGCCTCTTAAATGTTTATAACTGTGTGAGAAATCCCGTGTATTTTGCATGAATTTTCAACCTAAAGTTTAGGAGCTGATCGGGCTTAAATTTAGATTTTGTTATCAACTCAATTGATATGTCGTTCCCTTTTCTTCATCGTAGGTGTTTTTTCACATAAATGGAAAAGGAGCGATTTTCATTAGAAAACTGTTTAGTTTTGCAAAACATTGTGGAAACACAGATAGTAAATAATAAAATATTGAAAATCTAATAGAAGGTATATATATGAAGATAAAACGCGCGTTTTAATATTATTTTATTATATTATAATAAAAGGTTCAAAAAGTGTTGCGAAAAAGTGTTATTATAAATAAAAATTATTTTCAGCTTTAATGAATAGGGATGAGCTTTTTTTTTAGATACTTGTATCTTATAAACTTCACAGAGAACGTGAATCCATTTTGCATACATATTTTTTTTTTTCTTTTTTTTTTTATTGTGACTTGCGGAATCCCTGGTATGCCATATAGAACACAATTTAAAGACGACTGGGCTATACGAATACTAGGTATAACTAATGTCTTCAAGCATGAATTATAGTTATAACTTGGTTTAATATCACAATGTTTTAAGATCATTACTTTTACTATATACTCATATTGAACTGTGAAATAGCCTTATATATTTACCCCAATTTTAGCATTTTTAATTGTACAAATGTAGATTTTGGAATCACTGATCATATAATATTATTAACTGACTCCTTTGAACAAAAGACGTGTACGCGTACACTTTTGGATATTCCCAATACATTCTTATGTTTCCACTTAACCATCATATGCATTTGCGCTCTTCAGAAACTTGTGTAAGGGAAAACACATGTGCTCTTAGCTGGGCTCATTTGATGCGCTTCAAGGAGTTTCATTAGAAAAATAAATAAAAATACTTCTAATAATCGTTATTTCTTCGTATCATAATCATTTTGAACAGAACTATTTGAACTCTTAGAAAATATAAAAAAAGTGAAAATCTATAATTTTTCGAAGATTCATGTGCCTGGCCTTCTTAAAGCAAGATAACTTGTACAGCTCCATTGATTTAAATACTGCTTCATTTAGTACAATGCAAATACTAACGATGGATAAATTTGTAGATGCTGAGCAAAAAAGTTTGAAGTATTTAAATTTATAGTCATTTTCTTTTGAATTCCAGAAATGTACACTATTTTTTAGTCACCATATAGTAATTGATTAAAATAAATTGTAGACTATAGATGAATTTTTGGCACAAAAAAAAATTATTAAAATCTAGACTGAATTTTGCACCTATTAGTAACTTTAAGGAAATAACAAGGAAAAAAAAAAGTTTTAAGTGTCATCAATTAGAAATAAATTAAAGAGGAATGATCGAAGAAAAAAAGTTTAAGTTTTTTTTCATTTGAAATCAAAGTTTTTGAATTTTATTTTCATTTGATTGAAATCCACCAATTGATACATTCTACGCAATGCGTTCTAAATGTTACTTGATATGAGTGTGACGCCATTGTATTTGAATAAGACATTTCTCTCGAAATTTGGCAATAAATATAAATAAGGTTAACGTTGTGTTCATGAGGCAACAAGGTTACGCGCTGCCACTCCATCCCTTGTCTCGAAAGTTTTTCAACGTGTCTGACACTAGAAACTAAAAATTTTGCCTTCATACAAAAAATTCTTTATTTAAGCAGTAGGGGAGAAGAGAGAGGTGGCGAAGAGACTGGAAAAATTGTATTAATGCAGTGGTAAAAACAGAAATTTTATGTAGATGAAAGAAAACGTGTTCATTGGCTAAAAAGGCAATGCGATTTGGCTCTAGATTGGCTACTCAATATGGATGGAGAAGGGTGTAAGGCAGATGGAAGAGCGAATTCAGCAAGGGAAATAGTACAGAAAATTTAAATGTTTTCGTGAATGAATAAAAATAGAAGTTTTAAGAGGTTTACTAAAAGAAAAAAAAATTTTTAGTAAAGAGGGAATAAGTTTAAGTTGTATTAAAAGAATACAGAAGAATCCTTCAAAGTCTTTTAATTTTGTCGTGAGGAATTTAGTTATCAATATTGATCATACTGTTATTTTCAGTATATACAAGATCTTGAAAAAAATTAATGGCGATATTCTAAATATAAATTTTGAAAAATTTTAAGACTATAAATATTTTTATTTCTCGTGTATTTATTTGCTTTAGCTATCATAAGTGTAAAAAATTTTTGTGCATTATCTAGGATTTTTATGTTAATACTTGTTTCTATACCCGTTCTTCACAAGAGTGAATCAAAAAATTCAGCAATACATATTTAAGGATAAACAAGTCTTTAATGAATTAATTTTATGTGAAATGCAATTTAAAAAAAACTTTTTGCATATTTCAGCTGAACAAAAAAATCATATTTCTTAAATTTTTAAGTCTGTAGGTCTAATAGTTGATGAAAAGAATTTTTTTTAAATTTATAACGCTCCCTTCAGGGTCGATTTTTAAAAACGCATTCCTAAGCTGATCTCTGCTCAGCACAAATAACATATTGTTACAAATTTTTTGTCCTGAATGCTTAAAATAGTGTAAATAATTTATATATCGATACACAATGCTTTGATATTACTTTCTGTTGCATTTATTTTATGTTAAAGGTGTAATATTTCCAAGCAATACCGTTTCTTACATTATATTGGCGATTGAATGAAATCATAGCGAAATGTTGTTGATAGAGCCAAGTTGGCATCATTTTTGGTGACCATGTTGGCAACATAGCGATTGATTGAACGGTACTGAAGTTGATATGCTGTAGAACCACCGGGGAGCTGCAGCAAAGAGGATAGCACAAAAACAAATCTACACAAAAAAATACATATACATGCCAATTTTCATCGTGATCGGCTGTACGGTGATGGAGTGAATCGAGGTCATATAAATCAAACATCCATCTTTATGTATAGAGATTTGCAGCATACCCCAATATTGGACATGCGCGTGCTTAACTTGGATGCAGAAATGTAGTGTAGAGAAGTACTTAAAAATTATGTTTAAATGGAGATTTCGGCAAATTTGGAGGAAAGTTTGTTTCATTACAATGAGGAACTTTTCTCTCATCAGTATAATTTGCTATTTTCAGGTGAGAGATACGCATAGGTATTTCCAGGATAACACATAGGTATTTCGTAGATTGAAAGCAGTATAAGTTTGTTTTGTAGAAAGTAGAAATATGGACTGATATTCCTCATTTTGTAAAAAGAACCACGAGGGTTTTTTCTTCATTAAATTTAATTTTCCATTTGTTAAAGAATGCTTCAAGTAGATAAAGATGCGCATTTGAGACTCTGGTGACAGTGCCACTATTTTTGTAGCTACCCAGGATAAAGTTATGTTCAGTGTATCTTGTATCAGTGTATAAGAATGGTTAGTTGAACTTTGGAGATATCATTAATATAAAATATGTAAATACTGGCCGATTCAGAGATCCATGTGGCACTTGTAAGAATTTTGAGCGTTTTATAGAGAATATCTTTAACTATGACTTGGAGAGATGTCTGTGTATTAAATAAGATTTAATAGCATGTATTAAAGATGCGGAAAATTGTTGACGTTTAATTTATAAATGTGTCCAGTTCCTTTTATAAGGTGTTTTTAAAGGTTTCATTCATTACTGATTTTTAGTTTCATATCGCATGCAAGGAATGAAAGAAATTAAAATATGTTTATAAAAGTATATTTCATATGAAACAAAAGACAATTCATCCTGTCAAATATTGCAACAATACAGAAAATATATTTTGTACAACTTTCATATATCATTGTTAATAAACATTGTTCAAGACAAAGCAAGTTATTTATTTTAGCCAAATTTAACAGTTCAAGTATTTAAAGGTTATAAAAATATTGTTATAAGAAGTTGATTGTTAGAATCGAATAAAATCTTTAAATATTTCCTTCAGAAGAAGTAACAAAAAGCATTCGAAGCCTCCAAGTATTCGATATATCAGCGCAAAAGAATTTTAATCTAATACTTTTTCGTAAGTTTGCTTATATTATTCTTTTCTATTATTCTTGGAATTCAAACTTATAGGGTATGGTAGTATGCATTTTAATTTTCAGAAAAAATA
>BMAV01013664.1:235349-253158 GCA_019973955.1 Trichonephila inaurata madagascariensis | reverse complement strand
TGCGTGTAACAGTCTAACAAATGAATTCTTTGATCTATTTACTCAAAAGAGTATCACACACTTAATTCCGTATTGTAGCTCATGTACATTCACTTAAGCTATCGTCAAATTAAGAGTTGAACGATAAAATTTTATTAGTCTATTAAAGAGATTGATCTATGATCTTATAAAGACAATTGATTAATTACCTAATTCTGTAGTGTATATATTTTTAGCATAGGTTTTTTTTACCTAGACCAAAATAGAAATGGATTACACAAAGGACAATACAAATAGCCGTTATTAATATGTTTATTCTTGAAAGAACAAGTACCGCTTGATTTAATCTTGATGAACATCAATTACTTTTCTCAATTGTTCCGCGGTAACCACAACTGGTAATCGCGCGGATTTTAAAGCGTTTCGCTTTTTTTTTAGGAAAAAGTGATAATAAATTGGGGTACAATGAAACGTTTTCATTCTGTGACCTCTTTGAGAGACAGTTGTAAGAATGTAATTCCATCTTGAAATATAAATTGATTATTTAGTTACTAATATTGTATCCGTATACTTATAGTGCATGAGATGTTACTGAGAATATTTTAGTAGTATGCATGATATGTTCTGGATATTTCAATATTTGAGGGCAAAAAAGAAAAAAATTATAAAGTGAAAAATAGTGTGTGTGTGTGTGTGTGAATATTATAACTTTCTCATTGTCATCACTACAAAAATTGTAATGCAGATGTTTGCTGGTCTAATTGTTTTGGAATTCATTGTCACAAAAGAGGAATTGAGTAAAAGTGTTTTAAAGTGTGATTGTTTAAAATAACTCTCTATTTGAATATAAAAAATGAAACTAATATTTTAAATAAAATTGTAAAACTAATAATTTAAAGCAAGAAATAAGACTGCAAAAATTAAATGAGAAAACATGTAATCGCGCTTATAAAAAACCTTAACATGAATGTTTATGTCAACCAACCTACTTGCAGAAACATCTTGAGGCTCTGAGCCCCTACGCAAAAGTAGGCCCTGGGCTCTTACACAAATGTAGGCCCCCTTATGACTCTTAAAAGCAGACAGTACATAGGATACGTTGTCAAAAACTCGTAAAAGCAATAACCCGAAATAAATAAATGTGCATGACTTACAAGTGCGCAAATCGGCTGCTATGTTTTGACGGTATGATTAGTGATAGTATATGGTGAAAGAGGGGGGGGGGGGGGGGCGCGCTCTCTCTCTCTTAGGTTTATTATGAACGACGGTCGTTACACGTAGCTAACTGACATATCGTCCAAAATTTCCGTTTTTTCGGAGAATACTACCGAAAATAACATTTTACCGTTGAAATTATTTGAGGCGTTATTATATTAAGACCGAGTCGAGAACGAGACAAGGCCCCATTGTGGCTGAGGCCCTGGGCCCAGTAGGCCCATGCCTTAAAATGTCCCTGCCTACCGGTTCACTGCTACTCCGAGCATACCTCAGACCAGGGATGTGCAAATAGCGGCAAGCAAAGTGGTTTTTTTTTATCCCCGCATGCCACCAAGACAGTTGGAAAAACAAAGACATGAAATATTCCCTTTTTTGGGTTGACATCTATTAGTGAGAAATATCCCTCCAAAAAAGGCTTAGTCGAAATCTGTTTATTTATTGATTTCTGTGTATGTTGAAAACAATTTTCTTATGAAAAAAATATACACATTTGTCTTTGTTAATGATCTCGACTTGTTTCAAATCATACAGGAACTCGCATGCATGTATATTATGCATGCGTTACAAAATGTATTCGAAAGAGCCTTCTAATTTGAATTATTAAAATAGAGTTGGATGTTCATGAATGAATTGTTAGGCAAAAGATAAATGTGAGAGTTTACGGGTAAAGGGAATCAATAGAAAGTCGGAGGCGACGGTCGTTGTCACGTCACAGCTTTAAGCCGGAACGCAAACATGCCATTAATCTGATGTGACACTTTCGCGCTTCGTTACTCCACCAATCTCTCTTCTGTGTGTTTCCCTTCATTACTGGTGTGGGCGTAGGGAAGATTAGATTTGGCCGCTGGGCTTTCTCACAAAATGAAAGGAGGGTCATTTCACTGGAAAATTTGGTATCTATAAATGGCTCGGTAAACACACACACATCGCTTTTATCTTTTCAAGTTTCGTTTTTGCATTGAAATTTTGGACTTCTTAAAAAAAATGCTTTATATCATTTGGATATCGTGACCCCGTTCCTTTATTTCGTAACTTGGTATAGCGTCAGGGATCAATCAGCTCTCTAATTGCCAAAAAAAAGACATTTTATTCTAGATTAAATAATAAAATACGGTCGATTTTCAATAAAAATATGTTACAAAACAGGGGAGGAGGGGGTTGCATAGAAAAGTTCTAGTTCAATTTCAGTTCATGAATTCCAGCCATTGAGCCACCCACTCTGGCACCCCGTCGTTCACCAGTTGGCAAAGTCCTTGAGGCGCGGCTGCCACCGCAAACTCAATCATGTGACTTTGAAGAGCACAAAATTTCAGAGCGAAGTCATTTCGTAAAAGGCAAAGAGATCGAGTGTCCCGTCAACTTCCGAACCGACAAGCTGAGTGGGTCACTTTCACGCCCTCAATCACCTGTCATTGGCGCGTGTACAGATCTGCACCTGGCTCTCCTTACTGTAATCCTACTCCATTGACGCGTGGGGACAATAGGGCAGCACGTCTGATCCCCACTACGAAACGGCCTCGTGTTCCCCATCTGGAGGCTATAACTCACATTGTCACATTCCCACTGAGGGTGTCTCTTTGTCCTGACCAGCCAACATTACTCTCCATTCAAGTTGTTTGCAGCCCAGATGTGCGTGGGGAACTCAAA
This sequence comes from Trichonephila inaurata madagascariensis, assembly GCA_019973955.1. Lineage (NCBI taxonomy): Eukaryota > Metazoa > Arthropoda > Arachnida > Araneae > Nephilidae > Trichonephila > Trichonephila inaurata. Next base: position 250,314 of record BMAV01013664.1, on the reverse strand, counting down.
CAGTTGATGCTGTTCCATAAAGCTCCCTTCCTATTGAGCATTGTGACTAACGATAGTCTGTATGTTGGCGAAAGAAAAGGTGTGGCGACATCAAAACCATTTTGCAGAGAAGCAGTTCACATATATTATGCCTTAAGCGTATGTAATTTTTTATTGAAAAGTAAATACATTACGCCTGGTGAATAGTTTTCAGTAATAGTTTTCAAGAATGTGAATTTATCTGGAACTGCAGTAATATATTAATCCTTCTTTAAATTTATTTTCTGTATTGGAAAGAGAAAATTATAGTTTCGTGAACTTTGTGATAAATTATAGTTGGGTTAACTTAATTAAAATTGTAAGAAAATATACAATTATATATATATACATTAAGAAAAATTATGCGAAAATTCACGTTATTTTCTTTGAAGCTTAATGCATTGTTAGATATTTCATTAAAGAAAACGTAACCTCAATGATACAGAAAGAATGTATTTTTTTCACACATATATCTTGTTTCTCTCACAAAATGTTACTTTAAAAACATTCATGAAAAAAATATCTTTTATTTAAAAGTGATAATGGAAACAAAAATTCTTGTAAAAAAAAGTATAAATATAAAAAAAATATAAAAAACTAGAACTGCGCATTAATGATGAAAAAAATTCGAACACACAATTACTGTTAATTCTCTTTTAAAACTTCTATCCAGAAATAATAGTTTGACGCGATAACACGCAATCATTTTATTTTTTATTACTCTAAAAGCAGCAAAAAAGGATTTTGCAAAATAAAAGTCTTTTTCAAAGCTAATCTGCAGTGAATAGATTTTTCAAAATACTTACGCGAGGATGAAAAAGTAAATCCCTAGAATTCGACAAAAGCAAAATGCAAAGGAACTAAATCAGTAAACAAGCGGATTTAAAAGATAAGATAATAACTCTAAAAGGGTAAAAAGTAAAAAACATGGAGTGTTTCTTTTTAATTTTGAAATTTTATTCAGATTTTTTTCATTTATAAATTAAGGCTTATTGACATTATTACACAACATTTAATAAATAACAATAATTTTGAGTGATATAACTTTTTAATTATATACTATTAAGTAATCTGAATGAGTGTTATATTAACGTGGAGCACACTATAAACCAACACGAGGGCTATTAGCGACGAATCTCGTAATTTTGAACCTCGGTCGAATGACGAAGACGACATCCCCCTCTTCTAACTACCACATCGCATCGCATCCAAGTGGTAGGGGAAGTTTGGAGTGGAGGTGCTGGCACAGACGTCGTCCTCATGACTTGACCATAGCTCAAAATTACGAGGTTTGTCCTCTATTGCTCTTGTTTATTTTTATTTATTATTTTTTTAGCTTTGTATATTTGTATTATGTACGAATTTGTATTAATTACGAATGTATATCGTACTGTTACCTTTAATTTGTATTATGTAAATTTACTGTGTACTGCTTTTGTGAAAATGTAAGCAAAGATTTTGTTCAATAAAGACTCAATGAGGGGATGGTTGTTTTCCGGGGGATCAGTTTGTAGCTCTAAACCAGGGGCACTCAACCTTTTTTTCAGCTGGGCCGCATACATATGTCAGCTATTTCCCGAGGGGCGCATATATATGTTAGTTATTTTACGCGGGCCGCATACATATGTTAGTTATTTCACGCAGGCCGCAACGTTAGGATAAATGGGGGAGGGAGAAATGCTTTAAGACTAAGATAACATTGGAAATTTAAAATGTGGAAAATTGATCAAAATATTACACAACTCCTGTTTTGCTTTTTTTATTATTATTATTGTTATTATTATTATTTCTTATTTTTACAATTATATATAACACTAAATTAGAAGCATTTAAGAAACACTCCATCACAATTTCTGCATCAGTAAACGGTTTCATATGATTACCAATAATATAACAAATTGCATGGGATGTCTGTGTTACCATTGTGATATTACCACTGACAAAACACTTTGTTTCTGTTGCAAAGATTATTCAAGAAAACCTATTTATCACCTCTTGAAAGAGATCTTCGAGGAAAAGTGTCATTGAATGAGATTCCTGTTTATTTGTATTTTTTAAATACAGCACTTTCGTGACAAATCAAATGATTACTGAACCATGTTTCCTTTGTTTTTCAGTACAAAACAGTCTACCTCCCAATCGTCTTGAAACGATATATTTTCTTCGAATATTTTTCGCTTGCAAGATATGAAAGATAGTTAAAAATTAGTTCCACCGATAAAATTATCGCTAATACACTGTTGTCTTCTTTCACTAACCGTAACCGTTACAAATAGAAAAAGAATATCAATTCGTACTCGTATGACACCGACAGCAAAAAGCAAAATTGATATATTTGATTTCTTGACAAAAAAAATTTCCCACCAAATTTTTATTACAGTGTTCTAAAGTAAGTGAATTTCTCAGAACAATGGGTCATGACCGGGTCACTTAAAAACGCTCAGTGGGCCGCAGGTTGAGTATCACTGCTCAAACCCTTTTCGGGTGAGCTCGGTTCCCTTGGGTATTCTGCCCTCACTTTCCTTACTAGTACTACGTTAATAATACCTACCCTCTTGAAGAAAAGTCGAAATTGTAATTTGTATCATCAATTACTTATTGTGCAATCTATTGCGTGCGACCGATTTTAACAAATCAAGATCGCGAATATGTTTAGAACTAAATTTTATTACTCAACCTCAGGAAAGAAACATGTTAGTAATTAATAACAAGCCACATTACATGTAAGTCTTTATTTTCAATTCCTACTATTAGCTCGCACTGTCTATATATTTATTTATCTATATATTTGTATATTTATTTATTTATCTTGGTGGAATTTTCATTCGTTAATAAAATACATTTTAATGCGCTCAATTGAGCTGAAATTTTATATACATGATTATTTTGAATGACAATACAATTATTTAATTATAATTAATAAAAATTAATTGATTAAAACTAATTACTTAAAGAATTGCAAATACACACAGCTACGTTGGCATCATTTTTGGCGACTTGTGTCAAAACTTGAAAAGATTTTTTTTCTCACGTTTTAAAGCATTCAGTTGAACTGAAATTTAAAATACACGATTGTTTTGGATGGCAATACAATACTTTGATGATAATCAATAAAAATTAATTACCCCTTAATGTTGGGATTCTGTCATATGTACAAACATATTTATATTAATTGTAACTATGTAATAAAAAGTAGTTAAAATAAAATTTTTCTTTGTTGATCTAAGTAGGAATTGACTTAAATTTTTTCTTATATTACTTGTTATATAAATATAAGCTTACTCGAATATGAAACAGGTTACGCTTACAAACAAAAATAGATCGCAAAATATGAGAGAAAAACACATTACATCAATACGCTCACACAAACACACAATATTTCTTAGTTCCTAAATAACTTGAATTGTTTTCATTATTCCGTCAAAGTATCGCACACAAAATCCGATTTTAAAATTATTTTCCTCTATTTTATCCTGTGTTCTCAATTTATAAATTTTATTTAATATCGAGGTTTCGTAATTTGTTGAAAAATAATCTGAAACTTTTTTACGAGATTAAAAAATAAGCATTAATACTAGATGATTAATAGATTCTTTGAGACTTTTTTTTTATCTCAAGGGACTAGCTGTCTACATGTAGTAATTGAGAATATTAAAAAGTGCTGATGTAAATTAATATATGCATCTTAAGTGAATATCTGTGAGCAATCATCATTTTCAAAGACTACTCTTCAATTAATTATGAATTAGCGTTTTTTCCCATATTTCAATAAAAAAGAAGCCTTTTTCTCTCATAAAATATGCATTGCTAATTAGTAAAATTAACTGGAAAATGGCACTAAAATATGACTTTTACTTTATTTTGAAAAACCGTTAAGCAGTATTCATAGATTTTTTTTTTCTTCTTTTTTCCACGAAAGTATGTTTTAATCCCATTCGCGATACTCATAATAATAAACATGATCAAACATACTTAAGGTTAATCAAAATAAATGTTTAGAATTTTTTTGCTGCAAAATACAACTTCCGTGTATGCTCCACCAAACTTTATCAACATCTACAATCCGAATTTGATGTTACTTTTAAAAAAATACATATTTGTCCGCGTAATGATGATAGATGATAATTTAACTAATGAAGGAATTTTTTTTCATGACAAGGAAATGGATCATCAAGGGATTTGCAATTTATAAACAGCGAAATAAAAATAAATTACTAGTTCACGAAATTATTGATTAAATTTTGTTTGCTTGATGTCTTTTTTAAAAAAAATATTTAGACTGCTCATATTCATTTTTTACAGCTAATTTTGTTTTTTTATTTTATATTAACCTTTTTTCCTTGTTATGCAAATTTTATTTCCTCGTATAATATTTTATACAATGCTAATTACTCGAAAAATAGAGCTAATATAGAAATATATTTTTTATTAAAAATTCCAAACTTAAATTTATAGGTATGAACAAAATTTCGTTCTCTCTGTAGTAAAAACCGTTATATATATCCTTACTAATATTATAAACGCGAAAGTTTGTATGGATGTTTGTTATTCTTTCACGGAAAAACAACTGAATGGATTTTATAAAAAACTTAACAATAATATAGCTTAAACATCACAGAATAACACATAGGCTATAATTTATAAAGATATGTGTGAAGTTTCCAAAATATAACGATTATTCTCAAGAAAGTAGGGAAAAAATCTGTCGTCTGCAAAAAATCCTGCGACAGCATATATCTATCCTTTTTGTGTGAAGCAAAACTTTCCCTTTTTGTTTTGTCTACGCCATGCCTCAGTGCGCGCTCGCTTTTAATTTATTCCTTTGATCGCTATTTTTTTTATTTTAAAAAAACTAGAGAGATTTCGAAGGGAGAGGTGGTGGCAAGATTTTAACATAAAATAAACACAACAGAAAGTAATATTAACGTATTACACTTCCAGATATAAATTATTTACACTATTTTAAGCGTTCATTACACAAAATTTGTAACAATGTGTTACTTTTGCTCAGCATAGATCAGCTTAGGAAGGTGTTTTCAAAAATCAACTGACAAGAGGAGACTTATGGGGAGTTATAAATTTAAAAAAATCCCTTTTATCAGTTATTAGATCTACAGACATAAAATTTAACAAATATGTTTTTTTATGTTCAGCTGAGATATGCAATTTTTTTTTGTTTTTTTTTGTTTTGTTTAAATTGCAATTCATGTAAAATTAACTCATTAGAAACTTGTTTATCCTTCAATTTGTATTGTTTAATTTTTCAATTTACCCGTGTGAAGAATGTGTATACCAGCTAGTATTTAATAATTCCCTCTAATATCATTTTAAAGTAACTTTTAAGTATTTGGTCCATTTTTTCAGGACTCGCGTTTAATTATTTTAACTGGCCTACCCGAAGAACAGGATTTTAATTGTAATCAAATAGTAAGATTGTGTCAGAAACTATCAGGCGGTAGTTTTTGACCAATCATAGTTTCTGTTAGAAAAAGTCACGCGACCTTCACCGCCTAGTACAATCCTCCAGCTTGCCGATTATTCTAACCCTTGTAAAACTGTCCTGGAGGGATTTTTTTTAAATTTTTTTGGGTCGTATTGCACACATTATAACATGTGCCTCCTTCTTAAAATTTTGTTTTGCATTGTGTGTGTTGACTTCCAGATTTCAAACCATCAGGACAACCTCATGTACTTTTTTTTACACATTCAGCACCTTTTACTTTTCTTTTAAGTCGACTTTTCACTGTACCGATCGCAAAAAAAAAAATTATTTTCAATAATTTTATGACTGTATGCTGAAAAATTACTTTGTTCTTTCAAATAAAAATTACAACAATATCTATTTATATAATGATGTTTGTAGCTCAGTACGACCAAAGACGTCTTAAGACATGGCTCAGGGCCTCGGGTGCAATGGGGACCTCGTCTCGTTCTTGACTCAGCCTTAATAACATCATAATTCGAACAATTTCAATGGTCAAATGTTATTTCCGGTTGTATTCTCCAAAAAACTGGTAATTTTGGATGATATGTCAACTGGCTACATGTGATGACCGTCGTTCATGTACAGGCCTAGGCCTACCACCGTACACCATCATTACTCATTCAGTCAAAAGGCGGCAGTTGGTCAAGCCGGCTCGTGCGACTGTATGTCATGCACATTTATTTGTTTCGAGTAATTGTTTGTACAAGTATTTGACCGCGCATGCTATGTACTTTCCACTTTTAAGAGTCATAGGTGGAGCCTACATTTTTTATGGGCCCAGGGCCTACATTTCTGTTGGGGCTCAGGGCCTCAAGAAGTCTTAAGACATCCCTCAGTATGACCGATTTGAAGTTTATTTTTAAGGCTGTAAGTATCTCTGATTCAATAACAAAACCTCCGAGCAATAGTCTAAGATTTAAAAATGGGTTCAGTGTTTTGTATATTAAATACATACACACTCATTACTTCTGCAGAAACATAAATAAGGTGTATGTGTGTGGTTTTTTTTACATGATTAAGGAAATTAAAAGAAAAAGGAAGAATAAATATAGCAGAAATATAGAAGAAAAAAAATATTTCATGGTATATCTAAAGTCAAATTGGAAAGCTCAAGAAGTACCGGCATGATTTGTTATTTTGAAACTGTAAGGTTAAAAATAAAAGTATTCTTGCATCTTTCTGTTTGTCCCGCTCTTTTTTTCTCTGTTTTGAAATAGTATTCTTCAACTTTCTTTCTATCTGTCTATTTCATTTTCATTTTTTTTATTAATATAAGGTTGAAGATATATTTCCTGAGTTTCCTGGAAAAATAAATAGAGGAAAGAAAAGGTGTTTTTTTAACATCGGTGTTGTTTTCTTAATAATATACTACTGGAAGCTATATTTTTCATTAACATCTCAATTTAAATTTTCACTAAAGATGTACAGCAATTTTGTCAGAGTGCAGTAATATTAAAAACCTTAAAGCACAATTTTATGTATTGATACTTTTTATCCATATCACAATTTGCATGAGATAATTTTTAAAACCAATTTTTTACAAGAAATAAAAATGAGACATTTTGTTAATTGCTTGATTTATACTTTAATATTATTAATTAATAATATTAATTTTAATATTATTAATTAATAACATTAATTTTAATATTATTAATTAATATTATTATTCCTCTTTCAAAATCATTAATTACAAATCCTAATTCTGCCCTCCCCCATACACAAGTATACACACTTTGATTTTTTTTAATAAGTATCTGTTTCGAATTTGTTATTAAATTAATTCTTGTAAGTTTAATTGAATTTATAATATTTTTTTTTGTAATTCGTTTCCTTTTGTTAACTTAACAGTACCGAAAAAAATAATATTTTACAGTAATATTTTTTACCAAAATATATTTAAGGTATTAATTATATTTTGGTATTTAGTGACACAAAATACGGAAGAAAAAATTTTGAAATTCCATTATTAATAATGAATAGGTTCGTTTGTACGTTCTGGTTTTTTTTTTTTTTAAGCAACTGTCTTTTTTCACGTGAACAATTTTTTCCTTTGCTCTTTCTCTCCATCGATTCTTTTGAATACATGATGTACGAGATTGTAATATTTCATTACCAGTCAGAGAGCACATCACCACTTCTTACGCACACAAAAGGAAATCAATTTTTTACTTTTGGCTGCTTTTCCTTCTGCACATGTAATATAATAAACCTTCCCTTAACAAAATAACAATGACGTAGATTACAGAACCAATTACATTACCGTTATTTACGACTGGAGCACGTGACGAAGTAGAAACAGATCCATACACCGTGATGCCATTTCATTATTTCAAATTAAATACAACAATTGACGTAAGTTTTTCTAATTGGTTTGATACCTCAATCCAAACGACACTAAAACAGTCTTGCTGGACCATTAACCTGAATTAATAAATCTTTTATGACAAGTAGTTAGTCGTGTCAAATCTAAGCAATATTACCACCAAGATCACTGTAGTGAGAACATTGCAATGTAAAGCAGATGACACGGCAGAAATTAATAACATAAATCTTCAGTTATTCTCATTAGGAAGAACAGTCACGCCCGTAAGCTTTTCTTAATTATCCTTAATCCTTTTTAATCGCCATTGCTCCTTGTTGCCAACATAATGATCATCACGTGCTTCTCTAGCTACGCGTACCCATCTTGATACGCAGTTACGGTCGTGTAGAAAATTAGATATTTCACATGTTAATGGGCCTAAAATGGTAATTAAATCCGTAAATTCCTGCTATCCTGAAGTCTTAATTGGGCTATGAGTTCCCTTGACAATTTGCCCGATGGTAATTTTAGGATAAGGGAAGATTTCGTTCTAGTTAATGTTAAGATGAGGTTATTAAATATTTTTGTAAAAGAAATTCTAGTTATTCTTGCATGGTAGATATTATACACCGCAAAGTTTGGCATACAACGAGGACCCACGCTTTCAAGCTGCAATTTTTAATTTGTAAGTGTATTCTCCGTATTATTCGCGCCCTTTTTTTTACTAAGAAATCTGAAATGTACGTACGCAATGCTTTTATATTTTAAAGTCATTTATTCGAGGTACTATTCCAAGCTTTAGAAAAAAAATAGTATACTTCTAGAACTACAACCCGTTAAGTTGATAAGGAATGTCATTTCTTTTAAATAAACAGTATTTCGAAATAAGTAGAAGTCTAATTTTCTTTCTTTTTTTATTTTTAAAGCTCTCATTTCTATACCCGGCGTGTAACGCGCACCCGTAAATTTCGATCTTGTTTTTTGCATTCAAAATGCTCATTATACGCTGGATTTTAATTAAATTTTCGAAGGTACAGATAAAAGTAAAGAGTAATGCAGTGAACGTTTTACATTGATATGCGAAATTAAATACAGTTGCTTCCAAAATAGTATGGTATGAAATCTAAACACTCAATTAATAAGTAATTATCAGATTTTTGCTGTAAAAGAATCCGACCCGTATGTATGGTAAATATTATTTTACCTTTGAACACAAAACAAAATCTCAAGGACTAAAATCATGTTTGAAAATAGATTAATGGGATGTCTTTCGCTTACAGTTGATAATTAATAATAGTAAAAGAGAGTGGGAATTGTTACAATTGTTGGTTTTTTGTTCAATATGATTTTCAGAGAATATTGTAGAACAACGGTTCTTAAGGTATCCGACTACGTTCGGAACCGTGATTTTGCAAAAGCGTATAAATGGATAATATTTATGAAATTTAGTGTCACTTAGATTAGAAAATGTAAATAAAATTGTTTTAAGAATAGTATTACAATAAAAAAATATTTAAGTACAATATTTTGACAAAAAATGAACATAGAATGAACCATTTTCAAAATATTCCTCTTTTGTGAAAAGTGCTTCTATTATAATAATATTTTGCCTGTATATAACTCAGACCTCTGTACAGAGGCTCAAATAGAATTTTTGAAATGTATAACTTAGAAGTGGGTTTATCTATGTTTTACGACAACAGAGGAAAGAAATTTTAAGAAAAAAAACGCAGATAATTATTCCAATTGGTTGTAACTCTGTAAATGTGAATTTTTCAAAAATCATAGTTGAACCTCTGTACAGAGGTCTGAGCTATATAAAGGCAAAATGTTATTATAATAGAAGCATTTTTCACAAAAGAAGAACATTTTGATAAAAGGTTATTCTAAGTTAATTTTTTGCCAAAATATTGTATTTAAATTTTTTTTTTGTCAAAATGTCCTTAAAACATTTTACACATGTATTCTAATCTAAATGACACTAAATATCATGAAAATTATCCATTTATGCACTTTTTTAAAATCACGGTTCCGAACGTAGTCGGATACCTTAAACCTCCGATCGCCGTGACCCCCTTTATGTATCTGCTCGACATCGCGGATCCACAAGAGATCTTGAACACCCCTCCCTGGTTCCCAACACATGGCTGGGTGATTTAAAAATTCCTGGATATAATCCTAAGACTGCTCATTTTTTTTCCTTTAAGAAAAAAGTAAGCATTTAATTAAAAAAAATTACGTTGTAGCGGTGGTTATGTAGTTGGAAATAATAAAAAAACTGAATTAATACTTTTTTGATCGAAATAAATGTTATAGAGTAATTTTTTCATTGGGAGTAATTTATTGGTGTAATCTAGGATGAATATCTTCCAGTTTTTCCATTAGGCCTTTCAGAGTCTATAAAAGATGGAAATCTTAACATTAAATGACATCTTTTCGCGAACCCCCAGAAAGGCATTTGGGACCCCCGAGGGTCCGTGGACCATAGTTTAAGAGTCACTGTTGTAGAGAAAAAAAAGAATTGTGCGAAAAAAGAAAAGGAGTGTTAATTATTTCGGGATTTAAACATTCCTCAAATTAAATGAATATTTTATTAATTTAAATAATTCTGAGTTTCAAATATTTATTTATTACTTGAAGATTATCCTAATACTCAAATGATTATGTAGTAAAAAACGAAAATCATGTTAAACGAGTGTAATTAATTCAATTTCTCTCTCTTAAAACATTCAATAAATATTAACCTTACTCATATCGGCTAATAAACTTAATTAGATGCTATTTGAAATTTCCTCTCCCTTTATGCTTTCTGGTCTCCCCTTTGGAAGCTTCAAGTGTTCTTCTAACGAATATTAATTAATGCTAAAGCTTGGAAATACTTTTAAAAAAAATTCTTATCGGATGCTGTTCAAATAACCTCAATTGCTTAGTTCGATTACTGGTGTAGCTACAGTTACTATAGCAACGGGAAAAAAGGAAAGAGTCAAATCATGTTAATAAACTTGCAGTGCTGTATAATATTCCTAACAAACTTAATTTTGAGCTCAGGAACTCGAGATTCAAATTCTGATTTATTCTCAAAGGTTGCAGATTTAAAAATATATAGATTTTTGTGTCACTACTGAGACAGAATGTAAAATATATATATATATATATATATATTTTTATGCAGAAAGTGGATTTTTTTATTTTTTAAATTTATTATTCACATTCTGACAAAAAATATACGTAATTTATTAATCACTATATTTTATAATGCCCACACACACGCATAGTCTAAATTTTTATGTAATTTAGAATTCCAAGAATCTTCAATTCAAAAAGTTATCTGTGTATGTATACAAGGAAAAAATTTCTTCTATTTTGTGTATACATGAGAAAAATAAATAATTTAAAAATGATAAAATATTATAACAATACCACACATATGAATATGCATATGCATTTTTTTATAAGCCTAGTATCCGTATTTTAAAAAAATATAATTTCTTCTCACACAATGCATTTCAGATATATTTATAAGTACTTGTTTATTTTTTGCTTCTTTAAATAGTAGTAATTAAAAATTATTTGGTAACTTTTTTGCATTAAAAAAATGTTCTATGACTATTTATTGTATAACAGGTTGTATAAACTAGTGGTGTACACAGTGCGGCATGCGTACTTACTAGGGTACGCGAAAGAACTAAGTTCATTACATATATATTAAATGGGTTATTCATTACATACGTATGTATATGTATATGTATGAATATGTATATGTATTACATGGTTTATTCATTACATGTGTATAAAATTAATTCTTATAATTATTTTCGTTTTAAGTGCACACAATCAAAAAGGTTTAGCTACCACTGGTATAGACTATATCTTTAAACACCGGAAAAATAGAAAATTAAATACTGTACACTGTAGTTCCTAATCTTTTTAATGTTAAAAATTTTGGGAAATAATAATAATATTAACGTGCGATGAAACTCCGCTTACTATATTTAATTTCCAATATTCAGGGGGGATAATACTTTTGCTTTTTTTTATTGTTATTCATAATTTTTTTCCTAGCATACTTTTTCATAAATTCAAGATGTAGCTTTATAATTGAATCATGTATTTCAGGCAAATTCTAACATTCTAACAATGTTGAATTTCTGAACTTAGTGAGCTCACACTAGGGCATGTTTAATGCGTTTGAATCTCAAAAGTCTTCATGTGATGTAAGAATTTCAGCAAATGAACACTTTATAAAGTCCGGTATACGTTGTTTGATCTGGCTCAAGCTGATTTTAATCCATTTATATACATATATTTGACCAGTGACGCACACGGAAATTTTTCAAGGGGATATGTTTGTAAATGTGGATTAAAGCTTGTAAAAGTGTATAAAGGAAATGAAGTAATTAGTAACCATTAAGAACGGCAGATATTTCTCACACATCCAGCTGTAACGGATAGTCGAGTGACAACATTCTTAACAAAGTCAGTTAGGTTCTTGTCTTCAAAGTGTTATTGTATGCAATTTTGAATAATTATTGTAAACACAACTGAAAAAAACTTGGTAACGATGCTGTAAGTATAAACAATTTATACTTCGATATTTCTTTAAGATTTTCTTGCACTTTTGCCTTAAAGCAGCGGTTCTTAACTTTAGATCGCCGCGGACCCCTTTTATGTATCAGCCTGACATCGCGGACCCCCAAGATTATGAAAAAAAACACACATCCTTCTCTCTGACTACCTACACATGGCTGAGTGATTTAATGATTCCTCAGTAATCCTAAGACTGCCTCTGCTACTAGTACAGATTTTTTTAAACACTTCTCTTTTCCTTTAAGAAAACATCTAAGTAAAAAATATCACGTTGTAATAATAGCTTTTTACTTGCAAATATAATAAACAAGTAATATAAAAAAATAGTTTTTAAGTCAATTCCTACTTAGATCAACAACGAAAAATTTTATTTTAGCTACTTTTTATTAAATAGTTACAATTAATGCAAATATGTATATACATAGGACATAATCACAACATTAAGTGGTAATTAGGTTTTTTTAATTATCATTAAAGTATCGTATTGTCCTTTTAATTTCAGTCCAACTGAATGCTTTAACACGTGAGAAAAAACCTTTTCAAGTTTTGACACAAGTCGCCAAAAGGGTCGCTAAGTCGCCAACGTGGCTGTATTTGTAATTCGTTAAATAATTAGTTTTAATCCATTAATTTTTATTAATTATAATTAAATTATTGTATTGTCATCCAAAATGATCCTGTTTATAAAATTTCAGCTCAATTCAGCGCTTTAAAATGTATTTTATTAATGATTGAAAATTCCACCAAGATAAATAAATAAATATACAAATATTTAAATAAATAAATAAATAGAGACAGTGCGAGCTAATAGTAGGAATTGAAAAAATTGAATTAATTCTTGATCGAAATACATGTTCTAGTCGAGTTTTTTCACTGGGAGCAATTTAATTATCTAATCCAAGATGGCACATCTTTCAATTTTTTCACAAGGACTTTCGAAGTCTCTAAAAGAGGGAAGGAAGTCTTAGCATTAAATAACACCCCTTCGTAGACCCCCTAAAAAGGTGCCCGGAAATCAGTTTATACGCAAAAATATTTGATTCTCCCTTATCAAATTTTGTTCCATGAAATCTGAAACACACCTTTTATATATATACAGTATTCCTTTATTAATAATTGATATTTTATTTATAATTAGAACATCTCCCCCTCTCCCTTTTTTTAAGCACTTATCTGGATCCTGTAAATTTTAACGCCAAACAAATGCATACGTAAAGGGGGATCTGAAGTATAATCCACAGCTATTGAAAGCATAAAAGTAGTGGAAGGAAAACAAACTTCCAGTCTTTTCTTTGAAGTTGGCTTGATAAAGAGCTATTTTTCTTAGGTAGAAAAGAAGACTCAAAGTTGGGGAGTTTTTTTCTGAAAAGAAAGAAAAGAGACACATTCTTTTTTTTTTCTTCTTCTTTCTGTATGTTAGAATAAAATACATTGGATTTTATCGACTAGTGGTGGTGTAGGTAATTTTGAGGAAAGGAGAAAGAGTAACAAAACCGAAAAATACCCAACAGTGTTTCTTTCCTTATTGCTACTTTTATAGGGTTCTTGAGCTGTTAAAACTTCTTGGAAATTTTTCTAGTTATATGTTTATGTTGAAGCTACTTGCTCCATTTAACTTCTTGCGACGTTGAAATAATATATGGTGTGATTTCTGTTAGTTTACTCGTACCAATAATCCTTTTTTCTTATACTTTACTGTTAATTATTGTGACATAAATTTATATTAATAATAAATTTTGCAAACATTGAATCATTTTCAATTAGAAAAGTATTAATGTGTGCGAAGTATTTCATACATACATTCCTTTATGATAAATGACTGAATTTGTTATTTGAATATCCTCTAATTTATGAATGTATATTTTCATAATATTTGTGCTTTTTTTTAAGCATTAATGCTTCTATCTCTAAAATTCTGAGTCCAAAATCAGCCATGTACATTTATTTTTGTACCAATATAAATAACACATGTTATAGCGAACTTTGCACTGGAGCTTATGTTTAAGGTAACATATAAAAAAAAAGGTTTAATATTTCTTGGATCTAATATGCAATAGTTTCTTTTCTTCTACAAGTTTGTTTTGAACCAGCAACCTTCGAAGTCCCGGAACGTTTTTTAAAAATCGTAATTCGATCCACAATCTTGGAGTTTCTGATAATTGTGTATTGTTTCATGAAATTTACGGTTAATATATATTTTTATTAAAATTAGTTTTTTTGTCATTTGAGTATTACAATACATGTAATATTTCCTATCAAATAAGAAGAAAAATAATAGTGAGCAAAATAATTTTTATGAACTCTGATGTTTAAATTGCAGACGACAGTCGATCAACTTAGTTACACAAATCTGCAAATTTGATATTTTTAATATGTTCATTTTATTTTATTTGAAAAGAATGCATTTGAAATATAGAAACGAAGGCGGGTTTTTTAAAAAAGGAGAGAAATTTAAAATAAATTAAGTAAAAATTAAAGTTTTTCTAAAATTTGAAATATCACATTCCAAAAGGTAATATTTGAAATATTAAAAGAAATTATATATATATATATATATATATATATATATATAT
>BMAV01013664.1:212413-235249 GCA_019973955.1 Trichonephila inaurata madagascariensis | reverse complement strand
ATACTTACTTAACTGTAAAAATTGTATCAAACTACCGTATTTACTCTCGATTCTAAGCTGCCCTCGATTTTCAGTAGCATTAACACTGGAAAAATAGTGCGGCTTAGATTCGAGTAAATACAGTATTTAAAAAACGGGTCTGTATTTGAAAGTTCATTTCCGTGAGATATTTTTTCTTTCTTTTTTTTCCCCAAAAGAATAAATTAAGATTCCGTAGAATTTTTCTCCCTTTCTCTCTATTTTATGATTCTTAAATGGTTTTTTTTTTTCGTCTATATAATTTCTGGCCTTAAAATATATTTATACTTATTTAACGCTATTATAATTTCTTTATGAGCTATGTTACTTCTTAGAAATTTTTATTTACTCAAAAATGTTTTTTTATGTATTAATTTCAAATGTAATTAGATAATTATATATGTTTTTTAAAAAAACAAATTCACAGTTCCGTTTTAATTAATTTTTTGAAATAAAAGCAATTTAATTAATATTTTTTTGGTTTTTTTCCCTAAATATAATAATAATTTTAAGGGTAAAAACATTCCAGAATTATGTTTTTCAGGAATTTATTTAGTAAATTTAAATAATTCCTTCATTTTGGTAAATGCTTTTTATTTTTTTTTTCTATGATTCAGTAATCCTAACTTCGGTTTTGTTAATCCATGTGAGTGTGTTTCTTAGTATAGAAAGAATTTTGAAAGAGATTCACACGAACGTATATATTTTATTTTTGCGTATAAACTTTTTTTGTGCTATAAATGTGTCGATGTTTAAACTACTAGATGGCAGCACAAGGTATATTTTTGTTATGAAAGTAGGTGCAATTGAAAGACCTATAACGGGATAAAAGCCTTTGTTGCTCCATATCCCTCAAAAACTCTTAGTCCTGTAACAAAAAAATTCAATAATTCACTTATTAATTCTTTGAGTAATAATATTAAATAAATATATGCGAAATAAAATATAATTTTGAACTTATGCTTTTACATCTTCATGCAAAATTCTGTCGAAACCTGGTTAATAAACGCGTTGTAGATTATTTTTTTCAATCATTTATTTTATTTATTGTGATACTGATAAAAGTCTCAAATTTTATGGTAGTGTATTAATCAAAAGAAATTTTTCCTATATTTATTTTAATCAGACACGAACTGTTTTTAAGTATAAAAATAATCAAAGATAAATATTCAAGAACAAAACGAAATATTTTTTGTATTACTTTTGATTCATCTGAATTACATATTCAAAATTGTGAAACTTTTAACTATTCTTTCTTTTTTATTTAATATTACAATTTAATATTTTCACAAATATTTTTTATTTCCTTCTTCTCTAGCAATTTTTTTCCAATCATCAAAATAAGAAAAAAGCATTTTCAGAAAATAAATTTTTACTATGTGTTACTTTTTTTTTTAAAAAAAAAATTATTTTTATGTCATGAAACGGCACAAACTATTCCTAACTTTTCTTCTCACTTTTTAGCACAATAATATTATGAAATTTGTATCAATATTAAAATCATGGCATTGTGGATGCGTATTGTAAAATTTAAATTCCTTTTAACTTGTTCTTATAAATCTGGAGAGTTTTTTCCTTTCTTTCATTACTAAATTTTTGGATATTTAACAAAAAGAATATTAATTACTTCAATTATATAATATATTTCATTGCTTATTGTAAATACGCCCAGTTAGTTTTTGGTTATATTATGTAGTTAATCACCAGTATGACACCATGAAGATAAAATTTTTAACCAAAATATTCGATTGTTCTTAGATAACATTCGATCTTTGTTTGGAGGAATGGTGAAGTCCCTTTTTATTTCACAACTACGAAAAAACATTTTTTTAAGAAAATCGAATTTAACTTGGAGGTGGAAATTAATTGTTATTACTGTACACAATTTTGTAATGCTTTAAGAATAAAGTCGAGTTTATAAAATAAAAACTTTGTAAGGAATAAACTGAGTATATTCTAAATCAATAAGCAATGAAATAATCATATTTTGTAAATTTTTCATTTCTCTATTTTTGTAACTTTATTGTATTGGTTTTGTTTCGTAATTTTTTTTTATTTTGTGATGTATTTTTGTCTTTGTAACTTATTTTGTTTTTTATTTCATTATATTTCGTAGCTTTTGTTTTGTTATTTACTTTTTATTTTATTTATCCTATTTTGTTTTACTAACTTCTGTAAGCCCCGTGTGATACTTGTAGTGCACGAGAATTATTTTTATCTGTCTTCAATAAAAAAAATGAAATAATCACAGCTTTTAAAAGGCCCCCACATAGGATTTTGCAGACGCAGATTTTATGTGGTTACAACACTTGCCACGCTAAATAA
Organism: Trichonephila inaurata madagascariensis; assembly: GCA_019973955.1. Taxonomy (NCBI): domain Eukaryota; kingdom Metazoa; phylum Arthropoda; class Arachnida; order Araneae; family Nephilidae; genus Trichonephila; species Trichonephila inaurata. The sequence continues at coordinate 232,906 of BMAV01013664.1, read as the reverse complement.
AGAAAAGCAAATTATTAAAATATATTTCATGTTTCATTATTACGAAACAGGCCTATTATCTTTTATAGAGTACTTGAGTGGTTATTATTTATAAAAGTTTTCCCTTAAAAAAAGTAAAAATTTAATCTTTTCGAAAAGTTGTCGGTGTTTATTGATATCTATTTAATCTTACGACGTATTTGCGGCCAATTTCAAAATACCTCATCAAGTCTCCAGGTGCAATTTTTATTTCTACTTTTTTTTTTCCTTTAATTTTATTTTCAAAAAATTAATTACTTCCCATTGCACTTGGTGTTGTATTTTGAGACAGTTGGTCTGTGTTTATATATATATAAAATCCTTTTCTGTATACTTGCAACTTAATTACTTTTTTTCAGCAAAGTGGACTGTAGTTTTAATTTAAATCTTTTTCTAAAAGTACTTTACGAGGTCTGAATGATTTATAAGCAAAAATTAATTTAAAAACATTAAGTGGAGAACCTTAAAGATGGAAACACCGACTCCACATTTGAGATAATTGCCAATTACTTTGAAAAGCATCTGAAATTTAAAACTAATGTCCAGTTAACAAATGTGTGTGTGATAAATGGAATAAGAAATAACTTTTTTAATTGGTAACTAGTTTAGTTGTGTTATTCAATTTTTTCGTTTTTGTGTTAAATCAGCTCCTTATCCCCGTAAATGAAGAAATAAGGTAACTGTGTGCTTTATAAAGAGGTGAAAAATCACCATTTTTTATTTCTACTGACAAAATGCTTAACAATAAATACATGTTTATGTTGTCATCAGGGACGACTTAAGGCATGGGACAACTGGGTCCCAGGCCTCGGCCACAATTGGGACCTCGTCTCGTTCTCGACTCTGTCTTAATACAATATCATGATTTGTATAATGTCTACGGTCAAATGCTTTGCCCGGTTGTATTCTCCAAAAAACTGAGAATTTCGGACCATATGTCAACTGGCTACAGGTGATGACCGTCTTCTATGTATAAGCCTAGGCCTACCACGATACAATATCATTACTCAATCAGTCAAAAGGCGGCAGTCGGTCGAGCCGGTTTGTGCGATTGTAAGTCATGCATATTTATTTGTTTCGGTTTATTGTTAATACGAGTATTTGTGATGACGTATGCTATGTATTGTCTACTTTTAAGGGTCATAAGAGTGTCCTTAAGGGTCATAATTTTGTGTAAGGGTCCAGGACCTGCTTTTGCGTAGGGGCCCAGAGCCTCAAGAAGTCTTAGGAAGCCCCTTCTTGTCATCTTGAAAAATAAAAGAAATGCCATAGTAAAGTACACATACCTCTCTAATGGGAGAAGTTTATATTCGAAAAAATACGCAGACCAAAGCGCTGAGGTGTTGTCTCTATGATACAAGTTAAAATTACGTTGGTCTGTAGTAACGGTCGGCAACTTAGTACCTGTGATGTGCCAAACCAATCTGTTAATACGATTTAGGGTGCCACACAATAGGAAATATTTGAAACAATTCGATTCCTTCGTCTATACATTCAGATTTAGGAAATAGAGGTTAAGAATTCAGATTTATAGTTTTATTATACATTAATCATGCAGCATTTAAAGATATTTAAAAACATTCGAATATATGTCCTTTACAGTGGTGTAATGGAGAACATTTGGGCCCCCTTGCAGTCATGTTTTGGACGCCTAAGTTGGATTTTACAAAGGGTAGGTACTTGATGGTAGTCAGGCCTTGGGAACCCCTAGAACCCTGCCCCACCCCACAATGCGGGAGTGTACGTTATGCCACTGTTCATTTACGTATTCGCCATCTGTGTAACAGTTGCAAAAGCAGCTACACAATGAACTAAACTCAATGTCACAACAACCCATGAAGGCCAAAGCCTACTGTGTCCATCTCTGTACTCGTGACCATTGGGCGCTGATGTGCATGTGCAGATGTCCTGCTCAGGTGGTCAGTCTGAAACGAAACCCCCAGTGTTTAGTCCCCAAGCGAACTTGGTACTCATTTATCGACCGACTGAAGAGATGAAGGCTGAGTCGACCTTAACCAGTCCGAGGATAGAACCCAGTAGCTGATAACGCCCCATGCGCATCAAACCAAACTCTTATTTCGATTGAAATTACTCACGATATTTCTTTATCAGCGCTATGAACCAAAAGAAAATACAACATAAACTTGAAGCGCAAAAGAACAAATAAGGCGATTTTATTTTATGTAATAACTTTGCTGAGTGATGTAAAATGACACTGAGAATTGCACCGCGTGTCATAGGTTGCCGACCCCTGATCTACAAGGTGGAGGGGATTGAACTCCCAACCTCCACCCCTGTGTACGCCATTGAAATACGATAAGAAATCCGGAAAATATTCGTTAAGTCTCCCTTTATGGAAATTGGAAAATCTTTTTAATTCAGTAACACCTTATGTAATCAGAAATATATTCAGATTTATTTTTTGAAATTACTAATATTAAAAAAAATTTTTTTTAATGCCTCCTTCCTCTTGAAATTTAAAAATATTGAGAGAAGGGCTGATAACTGATGTATTTAAAGCTATCTCCTAAAAGTATTGGTAGTATGTGAAACAGATCAATCCACATGAAATATTTTCATAAATAATGTAGTTGGGGGCATATAATTCTTTTCAATTACTATTAAATTAGAAATAAGTGAAGGTAGGCGTAACTTTGAGTTCTGGTCAAGTGTGGACCCTTCAACTGGTTTCTTCCTCAACTAACATCCACTCCATAGGGACCCAATTCTGTTTAAAACTGAAATTTTTATTATTCCTTCCAGAGGCTCATTAGTTGAATTGAATACTATCAGTAGCGACTGTGACCACTCGGCTAACGAAGACGCGAGGAATAACAGTAAAACCAAGACAAAGTTAAATGTAATACAAAATGTTTTGCAATAAATAAATGTTTATTAACGCTATACTCTAAAGCAGCACTAGGAAAATTGATGACAGACCTCGTAATTGTGATGAGGACGCCACCTCAGCTGGCATCCTTCTCTCTGAACTTTCATATCGCGCCAACGTAAGGACTTAGACTCGACAGATTTAACGTGGAACGATCTCTCTGTACGGCGAGTCTTCAATGGCATCAAGACTAGAACCCACAACTCGACAACGCTGGTTTCGTCATAGTTTTCTTAACCCTCTAAGCAGTCTGCACTTAAAGTCTTGCCAATCTGGAGATGCTTAAAAAATGCACTGCACATATTTTTTGGCTTTCAGGCGGGGTTCTCAAAAGTGGTTGAGCCGTACTTTTTAAGAATGCGGCTCGGCCACTTTTGGGAATCTTGCTTGAAGGCAGAAAAAGCATCTCTGGAATGGCTGAATTTTACGTGCAAACCGCTTGGAGGGTTAATGGGCTGCATATTAGCAACTAAGCCTTTGCAGACACGGCAAGTCCCCAAATATGAGAGCCATTTCAGTGATGACACCATCTAGTGGCGGCTCTCGCTACCGAATCTGGACACTTGAATTAATTTAATTCAGGCTCTCATAGGATGCTAAATATTGCCATGATTTAATTTTGCCGAGAGCACTAGAGCCAAATTAATACTGAAGGGATCTTTTACATACCACATAATCTCATGACATACGTGCCTACGATTTTCGCATGCAGAAAATCTATCGACTGCTGTCGCAACCTTAGACTTACGAAGCGGGAACGCTACCTCTAAACCAGTGTTACTCAACCTTTTTATCGCCGCGGACCGGTCAACGTTTGTTAATTTTACCGCGGCCCGCTGAGGGGGAGGATGTTGATTATTTACATTTTAGAATGTCTTGATTTAATAATTTTAATTTAATTGTATTTAATCGTGACTTCTGAATAAAATATAGCTACACCAAAAAAACGAATATAAAGTGATTTTCAAAAAAAGTAGCCCAAACCTAAGAAAAATATATCACAGTAAATAAAAGAGAAATAATTTAATATTTCTTGTGCGGACCGGTAGTATTTGATCCACGGATAGATACCGGTCCGCGGACTGGGGGTTGCGGAATTATGCTCTAAACCAATGCGCCGCAACCTTTTTATCGCTGCGGACCGGTCAACGTTTGATAATTTTACCACGGCCCGCTGAGGGTGGGACACGTTGATTGTTTATACTTTAGATTGTTTTGATTCAACAATTTTAATTTAGTTGCATTTAAATATGCCTTCAGAACAAAATATAGTTACACCAAAAAGGAATAAAAGTGTTTTAACGTGGAATATAAAGTGATTTCCGAGAAAAGTTGCGCAAATCCGAGAGAAATGCACCACTTTCCATAAAATGGCAATAGTTTAATGCTCCTCAGGCGGCCCGGCACCATTTGAGCCACGGACCGGTACCAGTCCGTGGACCGGGGGTTGCGGATCACTGCTCTAAACCACCGGAGTCGACAGTTCGTGATAGTGACCACTAGGCGCGTCGGCCATCAAAATCTTCGAAGTCAATCAATCAAAAATCAATCAATCGAAGGAAGACGCAAAATTAATATTTTAAGTGAGCCAAACTGGGTTTGTTTTTTTAAAGTACTGTGTTTGTTTGCATTGTAGAATTTATAATCATAAATTAATTCATTCAAGGTAGAACAAAATAAATAGTGAGACGCTACTGAAAATTAAATCTAACAAAGAAAAAGAAGGGAAGTTGTTTTTTTTAAGCAAATTCATGGATTTGCTAAGGAACACAAATCAGTTTAAACTTTCAAATAAATTTTTGAGTTATTTTTCACATAGTATTATTCGTCCACGTCACTTGACCATGGTTCAAAATTACGTGGTCCGTCGCCAAAAGCCCTCGTGCAGCTGAACAGTGCGACGTTAATATCCAATCAATCAACCAATCAATCACATAGTATTATTTAATTTGCTTAGTTTTAACTAAAATGTGTAGAACAATTTTCATTCTTACACCCTCATTTTCTCTAAAATTCCACCACATTTCTAAGGCATAAAAAATGCCTCTTCCTTCAAAAAATTCAATTTTTTCTTTTCTTGTTTTCGTTTCCTTCATAAAACAACAATTGGGTATTGAGTGACTTATAGCTGCCTTTTCAATGGCGTTCCATTAATACAAGACCTCTCATAGGAAAGAATCCTTAGAAAGATCTTTTTTTCCTTCGCCGCTAATGTCGTAACGTGTACTTCGTCAATTAGAGAATAGGAGAATTTATAACCTTATTCCAAAAGTTCCGCCGAGCTAATAAAAATCACTCATCGTTTATTCCAAGCGCTGGAATGACACGTCTGTTTACCTTCACCGGCGACTAAAAGCCGAAAAATTGTCCATTTCTTTTCGCCAAACATGTAGAAGATTCATCAAGCGTGAACTGTTTTTGGCGTAGAAAAGTACTAAGATGTGTTCGCCAAAAGTTGCATTCAAAGGAGGGGAAACGTATTCATTAATTTGGTGCATTTTTCAGAGTTAAATTTAAATTTCTTGATTGCATGTGTGTTTGTAGGTTTTTGGAATTTTTCGGATGAGTTGTTTAATTCGAATAAATAGCAATCCGTCTTAAAAATGAATCTACTGGTTGGGTTTAAATAGTTGCTGAAATATACTCGTTAGAAAAGTTTTATTTCTTCAAATTTTCCTGTGTCAAATCCTTGCTGGTATTTTTAAAGACGATCAAATACTTAAAGAAAGTAATATTTTATTTTTGAATCAGAATCAAAATTTGCATTTAATTATTAGCTGATAGCCATGATGATTGCAATTTGCTTTTAATTCTCATCCAGTTTCCTTCATTTTAAAAATACAACAGTTATTCTAAACAGTTATTTTTCTTTAAAGAATCACGAATTATAAGATTTTAATAGAAGAAACTTTACAAGAAAGTTTATAATTTTTAAGGATATTTATTCTTTAAAGCCCTAAATATTGCTGAAGCCACAGTGAGGCTAGTTAAATAAGTCATTTTAAATGTATTTCATTTTAACTTTTGATTAAATTATATATAGTTAATAAAAAAACGTCGTGACTGTGTGATTATTATCACAGTTATTTCGATGCCAAATTTACATTGATTTTTTAAAATGTTAATATAAATATCACAAATTAGAATAACAACAAAAACCAGCAAAATATAAAATTAAAATTTCTTAAGATACCTATAAAAATTAACTAATTAGCATATAAAGTTTGTGTGTGTGTGCGTGCGTGTGTGTGTGATTTTCCCTCTTTAATTTTTAATTTAGATTATATCAAAAAGATTATTCAAATCAACTTATTTTATTTTTAGATTAAAATGGATCATAAATACTCTTACTTAGATACAAATTTTATTTCTTTTGATGTTTAAGCATTAATCAATAGAGTTTGAGAGAGAATAGACTCTCTTGTCAACTGGTATTTTATCGAGTGGTATTTGTAAATCATACCTAATAAATTAAACTTACGGAATTTCTTATATTATACCTTTTTAAACCTAGAGAATTGTATCTGTATATATCGAAATGCATGAAAACGCATGAGAAAAAAAGGAAAATATCATTCTATTTATTCTATTTTATGATTATTTTCTAAACCACACTATTATCTCCTCCCCCTCTTTTTTTTCCTTTTCAAATGGGCTGCATTTTGGCAACTGAGTCTTTACAAACACGACAATTCCCTATGTGTGAGAACCTTTCATTGGGACCTTTAGTGGCGGCTCCCACTACCAAATTTTTGACACCTGTGTGTGAATTCAAGTGCATTCAAATAAATATGCATTAATTTTGTTTCGAGAACGTGCTTCGGAATTTGCCCAAAGTATTTACAATTTGTGACGAACTCCAAGAGGAATGGGGAATAGAAACTTATAATATTGCCATTCATCAACTCTTGAAAAACAAAATCATGTGTGTATCGATTAGTAAAATAACTTGTGAAATTATATGCATGCAATTTATCCTAATGTTTTTATTAAGATTAATTTACTATAAACAGAAATTGTCTCAGCAAAGCGGCTGAATAGCTGAAATAATAATGACTGAACTCCTGATATCTTTGGAGAACTTAACTTGAATAGAAATATTTATACACGAAACAAATTTGAAAGCTATTGACTATTTGAATCATGTTGAAGTAACAAGACTGAGACTTCTTGGCCTTACCATCAACGCCAACGGGAGGATTTTAAGCTTCTAATTTACAATACATCAGCTCTACTTGGAAAGTACAAGGCCCAAACCAAGGCCATCTTCAAAGGACAGCCTCCAAACCCCGCCCCCATTTCTTTGGAAAAGAACTAACGGGAAAAAGAAGGGATTGATTTCCAATTTGACCCTTAGTTTTTCGTTCATTTTGTGTATTTGCGTGAAGCGACAGTTAATGATTATGCACGTTAGGCGCATTTTATTCTTAGTCTGTTTTCTTATACATAGACAGAAAATTGAGAGGTTTTTTTTTCCCTTTTCGAATTTTCATATCGATTTATACAAGGTAATCTCAACATTTAATTCCTATGACAAACATTAACGATACGTGTAACAACTACATATACAGAAGAAATTTTAGCTAAGCGCAATTTTTGTTGATATTGAACGGAAAATTAAAAGGAACAATAGTTTTCTTTTATTATTAACTTTGTTCATGTATCGTTTTACAGTCATTTAGTCAGGGCCACTTTTAGGCTTATGCATGTAGCTAGGGCGCAAAAGATTGGGAGTGCTAAAAATTGGATGGCGAAAAAAAGAGAAATAATTAAAATTACAGCAAACGTACCACCACTACTAAGATAGTAACGCGATAAGTGATGAAAAAGATAATAATTAACAATTTGAAAGCTGTTTCCTACATAATGCCTTCTCTATACTGTAATTGCAACCGATTTCATTAATTTACTGTACTAATTTACGAAAGGGTGGGTATGGGTGGTTCGTTACGTTGTAAAGTAAAAAATGAACAAAAGTGGTCAAACCAAGCCACAATCCTTTCCTTATGGCTGCTGCCGGTTGCATGTCTGTGACACGGTGGGTCCATAGGTGTGGGTGATGAAAAGACTCTCCAAAGAACAAAAACATAGAAAGGGAAAAGAGAAAGAACCAAGAATCTCTCGGTTCCTGAATCAAAACTGGCAAGGTAAGAACTGAAGGAGGGGGATGCTCTGGAAATAGTGGAGGGGCGCAACAATTTGCAGTGCTCAGGGCGCCGGGGGGGAGGTTAAAACTGGCCCAGTATGAAACTAACTGTCATGTTTAAGGACATAATTTAATAAATTGATACACATGTATTACAGTATCACTAATACACATGAAGATTAAGATCGTTTATTTGATAAGAGAAATGTTGTCATGATATCCTACAGGTTATAATTGCAAACTATTTTACAGTGATACATATTTTATAAGAATTCCACACATTAGTGTTATAAGAATGCCACATTAGAGTGTTGTGTATCCAACTATTCATTCAATAAACCAGGACATATTGTTCTTTACCTTTCAAAAGATGGATAGTAGACGTAAATTCAAAATTTATAAAAATATAAACGATACTAAATACATCTTATCAAATCTATACGAAATAACTGTTTAATCAGAAAAGTGCTAATTTTTCTTTAATGTACCTTGATCCTTCAGGACTTTCTCACAAATCTGTGAAAATAACTTTTTTTTTTCACTTTATAATTTATAACGAAGAAATAAACATTATTGTTATAGTAACTCTTAAATTATGTTTTAAATCTGTAAGACCTTTGTAAAATAGAATGTTGTGAATTACTTAAAAAATTTTTTTAGTTTGTGAAGGGAATAAAACGGGATCCATTTGTTTGGAAACGTTGTTCCCGGATAAAAGGAGCCATCCGGAAATGTTCGAAGGTATACAGTATTCATCAGCCTCAAAACTTTGATTCCTTCAATTCTTATACTCTTGTTGCAAATAATAAAAATATCAATAAACCAAATAAAAAGTCTGTATATGAGACTGAAGATTAGTGTACCCTTTTTGCCAACAGATTGATTGTCATCGATATGCTTTTTTAAAAAAAATTATTCTATGGCTGGACTGTTGGAAAATTATCAAACAATAAAAAGGAGATGGTTGTTTAAGTGAGAAAAAGTTATGTTTTTGCTTTGAGGTATGCGATAAATACCCTCCCAGAACTATTAACATTTCTTTTGACAGAAAAGAATATCACATTTGTATGAACTGGAAAGTTCCAAACTAATTATTTTATAGAAGCCATATTTGAACAATTTAGACAAATGTCCGGTTCTAATTATCATATTTCTGTGCCAGAAATTCTTCAAGCTGGAAAAAAAATCGTATTAAAAGCGTGTTATCTTTGTGTGTGTGTGAAATACAGTAAATATTTTCTTGAAAAATATGATCTCAAGTCATGTAGGTAGTACATTAAATGATAAAGTTGACTTTAAGTTTTTCAAAGAAATATTACAAATAAATCGAATGATATAACTACAGAAGAGATTATCAAGTTCTGATGTACATAGCTGATTATTGCCAGCATATAATACTTGTATAAAATGCGAAGGTTTGTATTCCAATTGTAGAAGTGTATTAGTATTTTAGATGAAAATCTTCACACACACACAATTTTGGCTCTAAAAATGTCGGAGGGACAAATTATGAAAGACTTTTGGATAGAGAAAAAATCTAAAATTTTCCCACAAAAAAGAAAATACTCTTTGATGAAAGTTGTGTTAACACAATATTTTCTTTTTAATTTGTTAAATATCTAAAATAAAAAAAAAAACTTTTTTTGGAGTTCATTGTCAACTATCTTACTTTGCAAGCATAACAGAACGATAACTCGAAATACACCAGTTGTGAAGTGTCTTGTATTCGTTTTATTTACCTTGTTTAAAATGTAATGCCACTTTTTTTTCATTTAAAAAAAAACATGTTTTTACTCTTCCAATATGGCCTTATCCGAACCCACTATTCATCATTTACAGTTTCGTTACTCTACCAACTAGACTACTGCAACTTCAGTCCTCCTATGGAATAATGATGGTTGTGGCAGTTTAAATTAGACATCGAAAATCTTCAATCGAGTATAATACAGTAATTAGAACTAACGATATGTCAAGCATTTTAGTCTGGATTTAGCTTCAAAATCACAAGACTTACGACAAAAATTTATTGTTCTATGTTGAAATAGTATTGCTTTCCTGCAATTTTTACCAATCTTTAAATATAAAAGTCATAACAATTTTTAAATGTCTTGTTTGTATATCTTTTTGTGGAGCGACTGACTCTTTTTCATGACTCTTAATCCTTTACTTATATATAATAGAAAGTTTTTGACAATTTAAAAATGATGAAAAGAAGAAAAAAAATTTATTTTAAGATTTATATTTCGGTTTCATCTTTTTTTCCCTCTCTTCAAGGCAAATATTTTATTTCACTTTTTCTCTTAAGCAATCAAAAGTTCTCTTTGCCGCTATAAATCACTTTCAAAGCCCACATATGTTTGCATCCAATGCAAAATGAAAGACTCTTCCGCGGTATTGAAGAAAATATTCCCGGGGGCTTTTCTCTTTGTGCTCTTGCTTCAAAACACTTCTCGCATTTTGCATATTCCAGAACATACTTCTCTTCTTTTTCTTACGAAAGAAGGGGATAATGCTAACGATTAATATTGCTTTGGGCTATTAAATAACATAAATTTATTCTGGCGTCTCTCGAGTTTTTCTTCTAGAATTTATCACACTGTAAGAGCTAAAGTGATTTCTTCCTAAATATTTTAAACTGGTATTTCATAAAAAATAACTTGAAATATCTATCTGTTAAATTAAAATTACCTAAAAAAAATCGATTTTTTTTTAAAGAAAAAAAATTTTAAAAAATTTGCAAAGAAACAAAAAAAAAAGTTATTCCAGATGTGAAATAAAACTGTTTACCCCGTTTACATGATGAATTATAGTGAATATTAATCTACTCTGTTGACACCTTAGGTTTAAAAAATAATAGAGAAATAATTAATAAAATCATTTTGGATAGCGTTTCTTAACAAGAAATGCATGTTCCCTTTAAATATTGACAGTAAAACCTTTAGATTTTCTATGTAAATATATTTTCGGTGAAAATTGTAAATAATGAAAAGAGAGTAGTAAAAAGAAAGCAGTGAAAAAAGTAAGCTTTGGAATTGTTTTGTGAATTTTCAGATGTTTAATATATATCTTTTTTTTAAAACAATAACGATTAATATGGTTATGTATCTTCATCGGGAAATTAATAATTTTTCTGTGAGTTTATATCAATAGCTGTCGATAATTCTGTTGAAGTTATCCATAAGAGTTAATCAATATCTAGAAATCCTTTGATTCGTTAAGGTAGTGTTTAGTCTTATGTATGGAAACAAGTTGATGTTGTTAGATGTCTCAATGTGTCTTCTAATGTAGCCCAGGGGATCAGTGGGATCTTATTAAATATGAATATTATATGTCTAGTAGACATGTAACTGCAGTGGCGTAATGTACACCCTTACATTGCCGGGGCCCAGGGTTCTAGGAGGGCCCTAAATCCTGACTGACGTTTAGTACGTATTAGGGATTGGGGCCTAAAACCTGACTTTGTAAGGAGCCCTAATATTTTCCGTTACGCCACCATGAGTAGCAACACTCTTTGAAAACCGCTTTCTAGCTCCTTCGAGGAGGAGAAATACTACTGTTCTTCACCTTGTTGCAGACCATTTTGTAGCGTCAGGAATAAGTATATCTGCTAGTACAGTACGTAGATGCTTTAACAATGCAAGACAACCAGTTGCATGTCATCCCTTGAATGAGTAACAAAAATATACCCATTTATGTTCGGTAAGAGAGCACGTTTTCTGAACCAATGGGCTTCTGTACTCTTCACAGACGGATCTAGGTTCACACTGTAGATACATTTATGGCGTATTTTAATCTGGAGGGAGCAACGCACCAGGTACAGCCAATTCAACATTGTTGAAAGGTACAATCACAGAGGTGGTGGGATCGTGGTTTGGGCTGGAATCTCACTTGATGGTGCATGTGTTCTATGGAGGAACTCTGATTAGTGTGAGATACTGGGATGAGATCCTCGATCGATATCTTAAAACCTTATGCCTATTGGAAACTAGTTTATTCTGATGGAAAATAGCACACACATATGACCTCACCGAGCTGTACTTATTGAAGCTGCATCAAGCATCATGGTTTGTAGCGAAGGAAATGGCCAGATCTATCTCCAAATGTAGATTCCATGGTGCATTACTGGGACTACTTTGATAGATGTTCCCTTTTAAGTCCTTCCACAATGTCGTTACATTAGCTGGAATAATGGTTACATCCTATCTGGTATTCGCTTTCCATATCTGTGTCCGACAACTTAATTCGCAACATAGAAAGTCGATGCCATTATTGAATTACAGTTTTGGGGGAAAATTACTCTTTATTGAACTCCTTATTTGAACCTGCCATGAAGCTGGTTACTGCTGCTTTGGTGCTGCTGAGGTCGCTATGAAGGCCGGATCACTCCTACTAAAGGCGACATTGGGATTCTCGTAGATGTAAGCCTTGATAGATCACAATTAAGTGTGAGAGATTCCGAGTAAATCTGGAAGTTGATTGGTGAGAGAGATCGTGTAGAGAAGAGGTTGGCAACCTATGGCACGCGTGACACATGTGGCACGTGGTACAATTCTCAATGGCACTCTACACTACTCTACAAACATGACAATTCTTGAGTAGATGAAAGTTGAAAAATTTGTAATGGAACTCTCTTATTTGACAAACATCTTCAGAATTATGGACATTTACGGGATATAACGAAAAAACCTCAAAGATAACTCTAAAAATAAATTTACAGCTATTTTATAAATTATTGAATGTCATTGCTGGAGAGATTTAATTGTTTGAAGAGAGAAAATTGCTTGTACTCTGCTTTCCGCTTTTGGTTCTACATACAGTAAAAAAAAAAAAATCTTTCCTCATATGAAAAATATTTCGAATACACAAAGAAATTGTTTAACAACTGAATGCTCAAAATCGTGTCAAATTGAAAGTCACAAGTTATACCCCTAATCTTGCGATATAAAAGTAGAGCGTTGCAAGCACTACGTTTGCATTAAATTTTTTATTTATCTTTCTCGTTAACTATAACTCAGAGAAAAACTGTTTAAAAATAAAAAAATTGTTTAAGAATACGTAAAATATGTACAATTTTAATTTTCTTATTTTTGTTGAAGAAATAATTATATTTTATGCTGATTTTTTTTATAATAAAATTGTAAATTTATATTATTGACCTCTATTCTATAATTTTGCATGCATTATTGCGGGAATCGAGTTGTTTCAAAAATATCGTACTATGTGGCATGCTGAATAATATCGGCTGATTAGTTTGGCACCCCACAACTAAAAGGTTGCCGACCCCTGTGTAAAGTATTGAAGCTTGTAGAAGTGTCTTTCTAGAGCAGGGGTGGCCAACCTTTTTAGGAAGAATGCCACTTTTAGACAAAAAATAACTAAGCGTGCCACTTCCAACTTTTCGAACAAATAAAAAGGTGAAAAAATGTTACTTATAGGCTTATTATGTAACTTTTACGCAAAGAGCACTAAGCACAATTCTAAATAGTAGAAATTTAAAAAACAATATAAAATAAATGAGATCAAAAAACAAACTTGAATTGTACTGTTAACCAGTTCAGTTTTATTTTGAACGATATTCTGATTTTGTTATGTTCATAATGGAAAACATTTCTTCACAAACGTATGTTTATTCAGATTTACAACGATATCTGGCAGAGTAAAATCGTGTAAATTTGAAAAATTGCTTGTTACTACAAAATTTCCAAAATTCAATAGAATTCCTTACATTTTCTTTTCAGTGTAGTTTGGTTCTGTATACAAAAATTCGATTTTGATTTCAGGTAAATGACAATTAACATTTTGCAGAGAAATTGAAAAAGGATTTGTGAAAAGATCTGCATTTTTTTTATCATGAAAATCTTCAAACCTGGCACTGAAAGAATTGTGCAAAAAGGGCTACTAAATTTTTAAATCTATCACAGCTCGGGGAACTATTAACTTTGGTAGATAGTTCCTGCATTAATAGAAAAGTTAATTTTTTTCCTCCAAAATCAACACAAAAAAAAAGCAATTGTCTACAAAAGAAGACATTTGGCCAACTATCGTAGATAAAATACAATCTTTTTCTCTGAAATCTTAAATTTAAATTATTTTAATGCTCTTTAATATCGGTAAGAAAAGCTAAATCGCATAGCCTGTCTTCATCCTAGAATAACAAGTACTCACTGGACAGTCCAGTGTTTTCTTCCAGATGTTTTAAAACACACTACCTCGAAAAACGCTTTGGAAAGCCAACTCGCACAACAATACAGATGTATTCTCTAAAACCATAATATGATTACCAAAATGGCACTTTCAATAGTACCACACTTTCCAATCACGTCACCTTCCGCTATCCTTTGATTGGACCTTTTGTGGAATTACGAATCACCTTGAATATCGTCAATTACAAAACGTGCTACCTTAATTGTTGACCTACCCTGGATACAAACACATGGAATAGCATGTATTCATACGTAACCAATATTTATGATCCACTTAAGACAGTATTCATGCATGAAATTCCATATTATGCTTCTTATCAAAGTGCCCTTGAATTTTATGAGAAAACAATTAGTATATATAATTAGATTTTAATAATATAAGAGTTTTTATATAAAGTATATCTGTTGTGTTCCTTTGCAGATTTCACTATGGATTACGAGGAATCGCACGATAATTTGAGTGATGCGGAACCGGACAGTGATCACGAAGATGTGGATGATCCCCAGAAACTGTTGGGCACATGGTTAGGGGAGTTAGAAAACCTCAAAATAGTAAGTGATACCCAATTGTTTATAGTTGAAATAATTCTTAGTTAAATAAGTCTCATTAAGAAGGGATACATGATTTCAGGGTATTCAGATGTTTTTACGTGTGAATGCTTGGTTTTGAAATAATCGGGATCTCAAATAGATTGATAGGAGTAGCTGAATGATTGTGTGTGTACATTTATCTTTATATTTACTATTTTACTTGATTAATTAATAGCAAATTAATAATTTTAGCTCTAGTAATGGGAATATATATATATTAATGCCTAATATAATCATCTCGTATTTTTCCTTTATCTTTAAAAACAGTTAACTTACCTGTAGTAAATCAGTAAATCTGTGAAGTAACGAACATAAATGAATCTTAAGCATAATAATGTATTGTATATATGTAAACATTTTTTTTAAAATGTCCTTCGATGATTTACTGTTTGTAATAACGTTGATTGCTGGGGGCAATAGTGGCGTGAAAAGTGCATATTATTATCACCACTGAAAATGATACAAATAGAGGGGGGGACAGGTATTGTGCATACTTTAAAATCTTAATTTTAATTATATTAGATAGTTTCCAATTATTTGTCTGCGAATAATTTAAATGAATCATGTTTCTAATTTAAATAGAAATAATCGCTGCATTGAAGATCTGCATCGCATCGCTTTGGATTGTAAATTAGATACGTTGTTGTTGTTGCTGTTGCACGCCCCCATTGGCCAGCAGTGCTAGCCCATGACATCGTACACTCTCAAAAAATCCAACACCAGAAAGGGATCGTCAGCTAAATCCTGCTTGGTGACCCCTACGCATTCGAGGCTGTGAGCAGGCGAGGCCGGCTCAGAAGAACATTTGGTACACATTTCAAAGCTCTTGGATCCTTTGGAAAATTTCACTGTTTTAAGGTGATCACTTCGAAAGCGGGCTAGAAGAGTTTGATCCTGTCTTGTAAAACCATGAGCCAGAGAGCCTCCAGGACGAGAATATTGATACCAATGGTGATCTGGGGGGACAATCCAAGCGGTCTTATTCTGGTGTTTAATTCTTGCGAAAATCTCCAAAAAGGTGAGGGGTGCTGACGGCTCTGGGGCCTCGCAACCACCAGCCTTGGCCGAAGTGTCTGCAATCTCATTTCCCTCTAGATATACGTGGGAGGGAATCCACTGCAGATGAATCTGAAGCGATGTGGAAAGTCGTTTTAACTTCTGAGTATTGACACTCCAACATTATCTCTCACACTTTGCCAATTGGACAAGTGCCGTATTGCACTTCTATTACCAGACAGTATCCAAGTCTCTTTTCCATTCGGAAGAGATGCAAGAGAACCAAGAGCCTCATCAATGGCTATTATCTCACTTCGAAAAACTGCCATGAACAGTACATTAGATACGTAGTAACTCTTATAACTCTTAAACGAATAAAATCCCATATTTTGAAACAATTTGATTATCATAGGATAATAACATAATTATTATTATTCAACTGTAACTCAGAAAGAATAAACAAAAATTAATTGGACTTCACCAACGAATTTTGAGTTACAACTGAAACAAGAAATCAAAAGAAAAAAAAACTGCAAAAGTTTCAGAATTATATTCAATTCAGTTACTCAGAATCGGAATTCAAACTGCTCCGTTTTGTAGAATTTGTTTATTTTCAGTTACCAAGACTTAACAATCAACTTTTTAAACAAAGTGAAATTAAAAATAAAAAAGCGCATTTCTTACGTCTTTAATTTTATTGTTTTTTCCCTTCCTCTCTTGTTTTATCTTATTTTTAATTCTGTTCCCACTTTGGATAATGAATATCAATCTTAAATGTGTTTTACTCTTTTGTTACTGTTCTTGAACAGAAAAATGAAAAAAATAATTATGCAACCTTTTTTAATGCGTGTGTTCTTGAGGCAATTTCTCTCGAGATTGGTAAACAGCTAAAATAATATATAAAACCTTTTTTTCATCCCTATTAATATATATTTTTAAATAATATGTTTCATTATACTATTGAAAAAAATTTTAATAACAAAGAAGTCATAATTCTAATTGTGTGCATTAAGGATTACTACTTTGTAACAAGTGGCGTAACTTACGCCAAATTGCGTGATGTAATTTTTGAGGCAATCTTAACTGAAAAACGTTTATAATAAATTCGCATTGGAATTATTTCAGTTTTCTGTTACTGAGATCGATGAGAGAGATTTTCGTCCTTTATACTGCTGTTATTGCGTGTCATGAATTCGTGCATAACCATGTTGTCTGATGTTGTTTTCTCACTAAAGAATGTTTCGTCATGCACGTGTTGAACTTTATTTTATTTCTACCAACTTCCACATTTTAAAATTATTTCATTAATTTAAAAACACCAGTATTTGAACAGATAAGAATTTTGGCAATTTTATTTTTTTAAGAAAATGTTTTTCGAGGTTTCGCTCCTTGATGTTCATTCAGCTATTGCGCTGTTCTTTGCATGAAAAGAGTAAAATATTTCTCAAATGTGCTCTATTTCTTTAAACTAATAATCAAATTAAAATTATCACTACTTTAAATTTAAATGTTATCTGGTATTCTTTTATATTAAGGTGAATAAAAAAAGCACATTAAGAAGTATAAAACACAAAAGTATAGAACTAGCTTTACTGTGGTTTTAGTGTTCTATAACCAGTAACTTTATTGTAAACTTTTAATAATTATCTTATTTTTGGAGAAATAAATACGAGTATTAAAATAATGATTGCACTATACCCAAAATAATTTTTATCGTCTCCTGTTTCGTCTTAAAAATACTTCTTAATCTGTTCCTGTGACGTACTAATTTGAAAGTCTGATAGGAAATGACGTTAAAACGAATTATGGGGGAAAATATAGACCTTAAATTAGGTTAACTTACCACATACTTCCAGTGTTTATTAGATAGTTTCGATTTTAACATAGATCGCATTTCCTTCAAGTAGCAACATAGTTAACACGTGATTTGTTATAACAATACACTTGTATGTAAATAACTTCGGGTTTAAACTATGGACGAATTAACACAAGTGCCATAAAATATGCAGTATTTTTTAACCAATATTTTGATGTATTATTATAATTCAAACTTAAAAAATGAAAAAGTTTTATGTGTGTGTGTGCAAATCAAACAGAACTCAAAAATTTGTGAATCTACCGTTTTGTGTCCGCCATCCTCTTTTATCTTTTTTTTTTTCGAATGGGGCTGCGTATTGATATTTCTACCTTTGTAGACCTAGTACATTCCCCTGGAGCTGGTATCACGTTTTAGTACGGCATCATAAAGGCGATACCAATTGCCGCTAGTAATTTAGACGCCCAGTTTCTTTCCTGGAGGGAGGCAACTGAGCTCTGCCGATCCGAAATTTGTACTTAGGAATTTAATTTTGCCGAGAGCATCCAAGGCAAATGGACACTCAAGGGATTTTTTTTTCATGTCGCATAATCACATACGACATGGCCGCTGTCGACTTTCTGCATCATGAATGTAGTGTCTGACTACTAGTTGACGATAGATTCTTTGAGTTGGTGACGTTCCCGCACCTGCGGAAAAGGGGTTACTGTGTTTTGTAGGGGGAAGGTGATTGCCCCTCGAGCGAGGTGGTCAGGAGAAAGAGAATCCCTTATGTTTTTGGAAGCATGAAGCGCTTGACCGGGATTTGGTGTTAAGGAAAGCGGGTGAATTTGATTGAGAACCGACACATGGCGCGTGGTTTTGCTGTACCAAGAATAGAGTCGGAGGACTGTGCTTGTTTCTGTGGAGTAAGAAACGAGATAATTGTGCTGGCTGTTGAGAAGTAGTTGATTGTATGGAGAAGGGTATAAAGTAATTGCGAGACATTACAATGAAAATCCACCGACTTGGGCCGGGGTCGAACCCACAACCTTAGGTACAGAAAGCCAGCAAAAAAACAACTACGCCACCCACCGGCTCCTCTTTTATCTAGCTTCTTTATTCATAAACTTAGGAAAGAAGTGCACCAAACAGTTTTAATATTACCGCCGCTTTCGCTTTAGAAATCTTAATATGACATTCCTTTCTGGAAGAGCCAAAGTCTCATGATACGAACTTTCTATATAAACATTTATTTTTTTTTATTGTAAGCAGATTTTTTAATGCTTTCTTTATAAAATGACCGTTTCTGTTATTTACCATTATTATTTTGTCAAATCTCGTCTGCATGTGTTTCGCTTAGTTGTAGAAGTTAAATATAACTCATTAAAATGTGATTCAAGTTGCCTCTCAAAAATCATCCATTGCAGTTTTTAACTGTTTATCATGAACGTGAAGTTTCATTGTTAGTGAATCATGTCGTGGTATTATTCAATTTTGACAATACATGTTTAGACAACTGTTTTGTGTTTTAAATTTGAGTTGAGTATGTGAATTTAATTTTTGAAGGTTCTACATTGTGACGTCGAAAAATTGTATTTTTTTTTAAAATCTTTCATTGCATATACAGTATTTATTTCTTTGTGTAAAAGTGATGACATTGCTACATAGTATTCATTACCTATTTAAAGACATCACAGCTCAGAAAAAAAATTCGTTAAAGAGTAGGTACTGCGTTTCAATACCCTAGCCCAGGGGTGGCCAACCTTTTGGGAAAGAGTGCCACTTTCAACATTTCCAACAAACAAAAAAATATGAAAAATGTTATTTGTAGGCTTATTATGGGATTTTTACGCAAATAGCTCTTTTTTTATGCGTCTCTCTATCTATCTATCTATCTTTATATATATATATATATTATTAATATATTTATTATATTATTTTTTTATATATTTTAAAGTTATGCTATAATTTGTGTAACTCTTATTAATTTTTATTTCAAATCTTTTTATACTTTTGTTAAATGCTACATTTCAGCCATTCACATGATTTAAATCTGCATTAGGGTCCAGAATCTAGCAATAACTTATTTATTGCACTCAAATTTAGCGCGGGCTCTGCATTTTTAAGTATGATTTTTAGGTAAGTTACCTCTATCTTGTAATGGATTTAGATATTCCTATCCATTAATTTCAATAGGTTTTTGCTCAGTATTATTTACATTTAGAGGGAAGGTTGGCTGGCCAAAAAACATGTTCAACCCCACTTTTATATAAATTATTTTATATATTAGCTGTCCTAAGTCAGCAATGCTTATAATACTGCAGCATCCACTTTATAATTTTTAATCTCGGTAACTTATATGTCCTTCATTGTGTGATTTTCCTACTGTCTATGTGTTTTTCGAATATGATTGATGGGTGTTATCTCTTGTTTGTAGAGAATAAGCCTATATATATATATATATACATATACATATATAAGTGGAGTATACACACTGGCGTAGCTAGCTCTGAAAGGGCCCTGTATCAAAATTTCTTCGGGCCCTTTTTTAGATATGGAAGCACTATTAGTGGGACTATAGTTACACATGTCGGGGCCCCTGTAGCCTGGGGGCCCTATGTCATTGTTACGGCGGAAACTACGCCCCTGAGTATAGATTTAAAAATAATATAATAATCAAGGTCCGAAGTACACACTTAGGTTTTAGTATTAAAAAACTTTTTACTGGTTTTTAAATAATTTCACAATTTGAATATCAAGTGGGTAACAAGCATCTCGCAGAGAAACTGAAAAAGGATTTGTGAAAAGATCAGCACTTTTTCTCATGATCTTGAAAAATCATCAAACCTAG
>BMAV01013664.1:173319-198519 GCA_019973955.1 Trichonephila inaurata madagascariensis | reverse complement strand
ACAATCTTTGTGCAATATTTAATAAATACAGTTAAATGCTTATATCTGTACACACAATTTGCATCAACTTATCTAAAGAGCAATATTAAAAAGAAGGCAAAAAAGTTTTTTTTTTTAATTATTCATTATTTATTCAACATTAAATATTTATAAAATAAAAATTTCAGAGCTCATTTTAATTGAAAAAGAATTTTGAAAAATATAAAGAGAATTAAGCTTATTCGCGAAGTTATTCTTGTGTCTCAAGAACACAATAATCCGTAATTGTCTGCGTTGTTTTTTCTTAAACCGACAATTATCCGATAAGCAGGTTTATTATCTCATTCTCATCATTAAACCTCTCTTTCTGCTTCACACGACTCAAAAATGGTGAGAATTAAATCGCCAAATTAATAATACCTTTTTCTTTTATCAGGATGGATCCTAACTCATTAAATTTTAAGCCTTTCAGAATCTTTCTCTCCTTAATTAAAACTTCCCATTATTGTTTCAAATCCAATTATTTACTCTAAATTAATCTCAAAAATAAAAGCGAAGGTAAAAAGTATTCTAGAAATAAAAAGTATTTTCTCTTGCATTTTGCTTTAAAAAATCGAATATTTTTTGTTTTAAAAATACCTTTGGAAAAAATATTTTTTTTTTATTAAAAATCTTTTTCAGGGAAAATATTTATAAAATATTGCCAAAACAAACAGGCAAATATCATTTTTTGTAATATTATATCGTCTTTTTCTCCAGTTGATTAAAATACATAGCGAACGAAATTTCTTAGCTTTTTCTTCAAAAAGTAATAAGATGAATAAATGAGGAATACACATTTTTTCAAGGTAAAAATAAATATTTTTTCAATTCATTTTCTGAGAAATGTTTTTGTCAATAAACCTTTTTCTTTTATCAAAATATTGAATGCTCTGATAGATCCTCGTTTATTTTACTATTTATTTTTTATTCAGTTAATCTTTCACATTTTTTGCTTTTTTATTTTCACAAGGTAGTGAGTTATTTTACTAATTTCTACAGCAAAAACTTCAAATAATTCTTTCTGAGGTTATATATATATATATATATATATATATATATATATATATATATATATGATTATCTACTTTTAAAATTTTGTAAAAGATTACGAAAATTTATTACATTGTTATTTTAATTAATATTTTTACTGTTGAAACCGTCGCTTTTCCTTTTCAAATTGAACGAGATTTTGTGTAGTTGAAACTAAAATAAAAATATTTTGAATATGATATATTAAATTTATAAATAGTATGGCTATATAAAAAAAAGTTGAAAATATTAACGTATATATTCCATGTCTTCTACTTATTGTTACTGCTAAAAAAAATTTTAAAATGTAGATAATTTTTGCAATGATGAACTCGATACAATTTTAAACAATTTGTCTTAACAATTTCTGTAATGATCCACTTCACGCTTAAAAAATTACTCATTTCAAAATATATTTTAAGATTTTGATGAGCTGAAGCAAAATTCATTTCAATTATTCGGTATGTCGGACTATACACACGCACGTACGCACACACACACATATACATAATCATCCGCCGAGTGGAGTGATGTATTGGATTTAACTAGTGATCCTTTCATCTAGAATGTGGACGTAGTAATCTTTTGTACTGACAGAATGAATGTGATACTGGTTGCTATTAATCCACATTTATTTTCACTAGACAAACATTTCACGCAAATAACAAGTATACACATACACACAGAATTATTTACTAAAGACGATCGCCAAACGAATACAGTTACGTTGTAAAACAAGTAGCGGCCGGCTAATTTTCCCTGAAAACTGAGTTTTATACAAAGCGACAATCTCGGAAGTTTAAAAACTCACATGACTTCCAAAGATGTCTCTTCGGATTTATATATATAAATACGCTGAGCTTTTAATTTCACAAAAGATAAACTTACGATTATATCCAGTGGTGCACACAAGGGGGGTGTTGGGGTTCCGGGCCCCCCCCCCATGGTTGTGTTGGCGGCTGGTTATAATTCTAAGTATATAATACGTAAAATTTAATTAAATATTTGTTATTAATGATTAATTTTATTAATTAATGCTAATTATTTATTCAATAATTAGTTTTTTACTGTGTTTTGTTCCTGAAAATCGACAAAATCAAAAATAGCATGATACAAGAATGGTGAACTTTCAACCCCGGACACCCCCTTGAAAAATTCCTGTGTACGCTACTGATTTTATCCCATTATGCGAGTAACTAACAGTTACTCATTTACGGAGGTCCTGGTGGGTCAGGACCATTACAAATTAAAAACCTTGAAAGATGACACTATCACACACGCACATACACTCATTTTTTCTTACAAGGTGTGGCTATTAAATAACGAAACGTGCCATAAAACATTTTATACTGATTTCATATGTACGGTAAGACCCCGTTTAACGCGTTCCATCAAAGTAGAGCGTAATGCGAAACAGCGCTAAACGAGGCTATCTTAACATGTAAATATTGGGGTTAGGGGAAGATGGATAGAAAATTGGTTAGGTATTAAATTTAATAATTATGTTTTTTTTAATAAAAATAAAACCAAACATTTATTTCTTACAAAAATAAAAACAATATAAACGAATATATACATATAAAAGCAAATAAAATTCTAAGTCAGTCAGATCATTCAATCTATTCTGTGTTTCCAATTTTCTGCCTTTTTGTCAAGAAGGTATCTTGTTGAAGTTGCCAAATTCAATGCAGCACTAATTTGAGATTGATGTTCACCAGAAAAACTTCTAATCCCTTGCATTTTAGTTTCCAGTGAAATGCTTTCTCTGGTTGCCTTCTTTTCTTGTTTTTCATTATCACCCATGATAAAAACTAAGTATCATAATATTTGTCACTGTTTTAATCGTTATAGTATTATATAAATTCATACTTACAATAATGTCAACAAATGTTTCAAATGATAAAAATGCGTCCGTACAGCACCGCACCAAACAAGAAAATAACTACACTGTTTCGGATATGTTATGTACATATTTTGAAACCTACAATTTCGGGGAATTCCCGTAGCGCTGCGAGCAATTTCGGGGAATCCCCGGATTGAAATAAAAGAGCGCTAAACCGCGAAACAGCGTTAAGCGGGGTCTTACTGTATTTACTTCTTATCACCTTCAACATACACCTCTCCTCTATCACTACAAAGCTCTGTGCGAATCTTCAATTGTTTGAAACAGAATGTGGAAGTCTTCTTGTGCCATCTCCTATAAGACGCGTGCCGCTTTCTCTTTCACAGCTTCAACGAACTCAAATCTTGTCCTTTTCAATGCAGATTTCACCTTAGGATACAGATAGAAGTCGCATGGCTCAAGATCTGTCGGATAGAACGGATAGTCTAACATTAAAATGTTGTACATGGCAAGAAACCTCTTGACAGACAGTGCAGAATGAAAAGGCGCACTATCTTGTTGGACTACATCTATGACTTTGTGACGGCTCACGCGTCCTTTCTCTAACATAACCTCTGTGTTCTTTGACGGCCACGATTAATGGCAAATCTTTTCCAACCCAAATCCAAGAAGTGAAACGAAGGATAGATGCAAATAAGATAACCTTTAAAAGGACAGAAGTTTTAATAAGCGCATTGGCAATTTAGAGAAAGTTCAGTTCAGAAAAGGTAGAAGCGTAAATTGACGGCCTACCCAAGAATCACGGGAAATCTCGCCATTAATTCAAGGTACATACCATTGTACTCGAGCCTAGATGAATATCTGAAGTGGATTGGACCGTTGCTTAGAATTCAAGGTAGGAAGATTATATTTTGAATGCGAATATATTATTAGGATTGAGAGTAGGCGGATATAATATAATTATATAGATAAGTGATCCAATTGCGCGATCTGTGTTAACTACGGCTACGTGTTTTGGTTTATTCTCACTTAATATAAGTTTGTTCGATATATAAGTAATTTAAGTTAAACTCTTAATAAAAGTCATATTAAGAATTCTAAAATGTCTCATCATTTCGAGAATCCCACACCTCTAACTTACGCTGAAACCCCACGATATGGTCGACAAAGATCGACCATATCACAACTTGTCCAGTGGCGTAACGGAGAATATAAAGGCCCCCTACAAAGTCAGGTTTTGGGCCCCAAGCCCAAATACGTACTTGGCGTCAGTCAGGTTTTGGGTCCCCCTAGAATCCATATCCTCCCTCCACTGGACTCGTCCTTCCACAATTCGAGTCGTTTCTTCCTTATTCTTTCACGGAGTTCAGCAAGAAAGTGAAAGTAGTAACGTTAATTAATAGTTTGACCTTCAGGAAACCAGTGAAGTTGCATAATTCCATGAATATCGGTAAAAACAATCATCATTGCTTTGAATTTTGATTTGCTCATTCGAGCATTTATGGCTCAAGGTGAAGATGGTCTTTTCCAGTGCATGAATTGGCGCTTCGTTTCAGAATCATAAGCCCCACGATTCTTCACACATTATTAGCATTTTCAATAAGTTTGGGACATTTTCAGTGACATTCAAAGTGCCAGAGCAAACCTCTTTAGGAGCTACTTTGTTTAAACGTGAGAACTGTAAGGATTATTTTGGCGCACACTTTTTGCGTGACAAAATTATTATGTAAAATGTGTGTGATCGGTACGGACTCTTTATCAATTCTTACAGTCTTAACAATCGCGCGACTACTTGACCGATTATCAGATCGAACCAGATTACCGATTTTTTCAATACTGTCTTCCGTGTTTAACACGGGAGGGAGAACAGGACGTGAATCATCTTCAACGTCTTCTCGACCATTTTGAAAACGCTTAAACGACTCAAAAACACGTGCACGTAATAAGCCTTCATTGTCATACACTTCTTTCAATAAATTGTAAGTTTCAGTAGTGGTCCGAAAAGTCCGCACGAAAATCTGCAACATCAATTACGATAAGCAAATACACATGCATTGAGATCGACTTGCAAAAACTAAGTGAAAGAGTTGAGAAATAGATATCTTACTAATTAAATAAATTAAACATTATTTGACCATTGCATTATTATTATGCTATCTATGTTTGTATACATGAAAAACAATAATAATATATGAGTCTGTTTTAAATTTTCACTCCAACAAATGTTTGTAATGGATCCAAATCTAATATAAAGATATATATTATTTTTATATGCGGCCCGCGGGATTGTAAAGTTTTTCTGATGTGGCCCACGAGGTCATTTGGGTTGGCCACCCCTGCCCTAGAAAGAGGTGAGGGAGGGGGGAGCCTCACTTAGATCGAAGCTAGGAACTTTACTTTTACTTTTATTTTGATGGGGGGACAAACTATCAGTTTCAGAGTGGCGGAGGGAAACGTCCCTCCTTTTTAGGGGTATGTATGTCCGAATGAAGACGAAAAAAGCCGAATGAGCGTTACATTGTTCATTCAAGTTCACTCTCCGGCAAATCGCGCCCATAGAAGTTATCACTTCAATAAACCAAATTCTTTCAAAGTATAATACTATTTTCCATTTCTTTTTTTAAAAACTTGTATTTTTTCAACATAATAAAATTTTGTTAAAATTGTTTAAAATTTAAATTCACATTATGTTGCTGGGGATTTTCATTTTCTTGCCAGGTAAAGTAATAACGCAAAAAAAAATTAATTTTACAACTGTTAATTTTTTATCCACTATCACATCAACGTTTTTTTTTTCTCGAGGACGTTTGAGAATGGGTGCACAAAATCATCAAAACATGTGATCGCCTTTCGCAAAAAACGTTTTGAACCACAAATGCTTTTGACAGAAATATATCGACGAGAAAGAAGAATGACACCTATTTTTTGTTTTTGAAGCTTGCTTGGGATTTTCTTGAAAGAGATGGATGTTTGGGGGATATAAAGGATTGGATTTTGTAATAGAAATCAAATATACTTTCTGTCTGACAAAATTCTTTTTGCTTCTAACCATTATAAAGTTATGAATTATGAAACGGCTTTTGTGAAACATCTGGAAAGTATCCAACGAAGAAATCGTTTATGTGATCTAAAAAAATAAACTTGGATTATGTCGTACGAAGCTTGTTTTTGCTAAAATTTACTACTTTGTGAATGTAAAATATACAAATATATATATATATATATATATATATCTTGTAAAGATCTTACTTATATTGTTTTAACGAGATAAAACACACAAATTTTGCTGAATGCTGAATTTTATTTTTGATACACAAAAAAAGTTTTCTATTCACAATAATTTAATGCTGTGTAGAGAATAATAATGTATGATAACTGAAATCAGTACCATAATTTCTCATATGAATCTTATCAATGTATCAAGTATTAGTTGTATTATTTATTGAATTATTTTGATTGAATTATTGAATTATATTTTATTTAGTATTTATTTTTTTCGTGTAATTTTACATATGACAAGCCCATGGGGTCACTGGTAATTGTTAAACTTGTTCTTAACTTGGGTGTTGTTAAATTTATTATTAAATACATTGTGCAGTGCTGATACATTTATAAATATATTATACCAGTATAAATATGTAATTTATTTTTATTATCTCAAAATGTATTTTGTTTTGCTTCCTTTCAGTAAATGAATAATATTTTTAAATAGTGTTTTATCTTCTCGCGCCCCCCTCTCGTTGGGTTATCACTCCTCCCTAGGGGGCTCGCCCCACAGTTTGAGAAATGCTGCATTAGATATAAAATTTGATTTTCATATTTAATTGATAAGTAGACATGCAGATATCATAAAGAAGGCTTGCAGTTTAGTTATAAAAGCTTCCGTTCTAACAGAAGTTTATTATTTACGTAATCAAGAGAAGTATCAAAGGAATTGAAATTTATACCCATTTGAATCACACTGTAATTAATTTATTCGAGCGAAATAATCTTAAAAGCCATTCCAATCGTATGCTTGTATTTAAGTTTGATGAGGTATTGCTTCTCAATGAATGAATGCATCTTCAAACGTGAGTCGTTATTTCAGATTGATGCAGACCACACACACACACAGCACATGTTAATTAATCTATAACTTTGATAATCACAAATTTTTTCTACGTTCATCATCTTTTCTGTAATAAAAAAAAGAACATTTTCGAACTTTTAGGGGAAAGTTTTATCATGAACATGTTCGGTTCTTGAAATTTCTTTTCATTTAATTTGTTTTAAATCCCGAAAACATTTCCTCTTATTCTTTTTAGAACTGGAGAATCTTTTAAATTTAGAAGAAAACTTCTAATATGTTAATATTTTTTTTCGCTCAAAAAATGTTTCTGTAAAAAAAATTCTCTAAAATACAATCTTTTCTGAAGCACAGAAAACCATATTAATATTAGAAGATGTAATTCATTTAAAGATTTATTCCTTAAAACAATGTCATTAAATAATTGAGGGCGGGGGGCTTTTTTCATGCGTAATTTGAAAACTACACTTGGAATGAAAGATTTTAATTTGAATATTTTTATAGAATATATTTATTTGTTTAGCAAACTGATATGTAATACCAATTTCTATCATCAAAATTTTATTTAATAAAAAATAAACTCCTATTAGCAGAAATATTTCTTGCAATGCTTCTGTAAAAAAAATATTACATTACACATTGTATTCTACAATTGAAGACTGTATCCACATATTTGTAACTTAATTATTATATTGGGAAAAACGGAAATCTATTCATTTTGCTGCGATTGTATGCTTATTAAGGAAGAAGCATTTTATAAAATCAAGACGGAAGTATCAAAGCTTTTTAGTCGATTAATTCATCTAAGCATATCAGGATCACGATTGTCATGTATTTCAAGTATCCGACTACGTTCGGAACCGTGATTTTAAAAAAGCGTAAAAATGGATAATTTTCGGGATATTTAGTGTCACTTAGATTAGAATACATGTATAAAATTGTTTTAAGGACATTTTGACAAAAAAAATTTATTCAAATACAATATTTTGGCAAAAAATTAACTTAGAATAACCTTTTTTCAAAATGTTCTCCTTTTATAAAAAATGCTTCTAAAATAATAATTTGTGTGCGTGCGTGCGCGCGCGCGCTTATATAAAGTAAAGACTTCTCCAGAGAGTCTGAACTATTTTTTTAAAAATAATTCGCATTATTTTCAGTTACAACATACTGAAATAATTATTGGCGTTTTTTGCTTAAAATTTCTCCCCTCTGTTGTCGTAAAACATGGATAAACCCACTTCTAAGTTATAGATTTCAAAAATTCTAGTTGAGCCCCTGTACAGAGGTCTGAGCTATATATAGGCAAAATATTATTATAATAGAAGCATTTTTCACAAAAGGAGAATATTTTGAAAATGGGTAATTCTATGTTCATTTTTTGTCAAAATAGTGTACTTAAATAATTTTTTATTGTAATAATATTCTTAAAACAATTTTATATACATTTTCTAATCTAAGTGACACTAAATATCATAAATATTATCCATTTATACTCTTTTGCAAAATCACGGTTTATCACCTTAAGGTCACCTTAAGGTCATGAGAGCTTAAAAACAGGTGAATATTTCAATCAAATCGCAGATTTCAGGTTCTGTTTTTTCCAAAAGACTGTCGTCGTAACTATGGGGTCAATGGTCGCAAGTTCGTGGCTGGCGTTGTTTCTGATGGGTCTTGGGTTTGAGTCCTGGTGCCACTAAAAACCAGTCCTGCAGAGGTACTGATGCACGTTAAATCTGTTGAAGTGCAAATACTTCACATTGGCGAAGCTTAGAGAGTGAGGTGCTCGAGTGTCGATCTCTTTACATCACCATGTTTAAAAAATACGAGATTCGTTTAATTCGATCTTAAAGTGTTTTGAGTGATAGAATGTTTATGTGTTTATATTAACTCTCTTGACTTAAGCTCAAAGGTGTATGATCCTTTAATATTAGTCTCTACTGGTGCAGCACTGCCATTACGCTAATTCAAATCTACAAACTCTGATTATACCATAAAGGAAGTCTAGTTGGAAAAAAAAGTACTCCACGCTATTATGAGAGTGTGACGAAAATAGGAGTCTCTTCACTGCTTTAGTTCTTATCCATTTTCAGTATTTTTTGAATTTTCTGTTTACACAAATATTAAAGTAATAAAAGTGCGCAAAAATCGATACGAGATTAAAAATACTCAATCTTTACATGGTTTAATATTAATTTATTGAATGTTTTTGAGAATTTTACTTCCACGCGGAAAAAGATTTCATACACAAATATATTATTATAAGCCATACACATTTGCCTATCCCCCAGTAAAAACTGTCAAAATCTTGACATACCTAGCATCATCTATGCTCTAAAACTCATCTGCAACAGTAAAAAAACATTTATTTCTTGTCCTCTACCCACATGTTTTGCTATTCGCGATGCGACACAGACGCCTCGCTCTCTTAAAACCTAAAAATAAAAGGTACCACCAATCAAAAAGCTTTTACTGAGAACATTAATCGTGTCTTCTTCTAAAAGAGATGCTTTCTAAACTTCAGCACTTAAATCCCGAGTTGAGAACTAAACAGGATGATTTAGTGACTTCCCTTTCTTAGGTGTTCGGCTGAAAAAGAATGTTTCTATATATATTTACTTTATTTTTTAGTTTTAGAGTTGCAGATACAATAAAAATGTAATTATAACTAAGCAAGTAGTGAAGTTCGCAATTGATGCTCATTTTATCAATTCAAAATATAGTAGTGGATGCATATGTACAAACATTTGTTGCCAATTTTTGAGGAATGCAATTAAAAATGGAATTTAAAAAAAATTATGAAACATTTAGCAAGAAAGAGGGTTTGAATACTAAAAGTGAATTAAATTTGAATACACTGGTAAAAACAACAGCAACAATGCAATTACTCAAAGAATTTGATTCTATTTTCAATTATTTTTTCGATTGTTTACAGGTAAATTGAAGTAACAACGTGAGAAAAGATTTTTTTAAAAAAAACGGTTAGTTTATATGTGAGTTTTATTTTAATAAATCTCAAAAATCTTAAAAATTTTTAATTTTCTTTTTAAAAAAAAACCTTTTAATCAGTTAATGTAATATTATAGTACATTTGGGATTTTTCTCCTATTTCTTATTAGGTTAAATGTTCAGTATTCTTTTATTCTGTTAAATAGATTCAGTTTTCTTGAGTGATGTACCATACCAAATCTGATTTTACTTTGATATTGCAGAAAATAAATACCAAGAACACACATTTACATATCTCCACTACTTAATTTTTTTTAATTTAAGTGTTTTAATAATACAACCTTGCAATTAAAAACTTTTTAGTGAACTTCCAAGATTCAAAAAACAAAAGAAAATGTTATACGGCAAACTAAAATGTATCTCTTAACACTAGACAGGTTGAAAAAAATTTTGTTCACTCGATAAGAGTTTTTAAATTTTGTAACATATGGATTAATAGCTTGTACATTGTATGAAAGATAAATTATTTTTTGTTATTTGGAAGTTGTATCATTCCTATTTTTTTCATGCAATTCTACTTATTTGTTAAAGGAAAGTTTTTTGATCGTTTGTTTTTTTCTTTATGTAAAAAACAATGCAATTACACTTTTCTCTCTCTCTCTCTCTTCTTCTTCTTCTTCTTCTATAAAATTAAAAAGTGTTTGTACAATTTTTTTAATCTGAGTCTGAGAGTCTCCTCATTTTATTTATAAAAAAAAGCTTGCATAAAAAAGTCTTATTTTTTGGAAATGAAAAACTCAATTAATGATTAAAATATACAAAGTAGCTCACAAACTATCTCAATTTAGAGATATTCGCTATTGAATTTCTTTTTCTTCCTAATTGTTGCTTTATAATTAATCTTGGGTGTATCTCAGTTCTCTTTAATACTTCCATTAACACCTTGGATTAAATTCATGCTCGTAATATGTTTGCACAAGTATCACTTATATTAAATATCTCTAGAGATTAAAAAAACTTTTTCTGTAATTGTCTGCTATCGAATAGATATTTGTCGATTTATAGATAGCAGTAGCGCACACAAAAAATTTTCAAGGGGGGGGGGGGGCGAAACTCCACCATTTTGGTATCATGCTCCAATACGTCGCCCAACATATTCTTTTGATTTTGTCAATTTTCGGTTGCAAAAAAAATACAAAAATAATTAATTGTTGAATAAACAATTAGCATTAATTAATATAAAATTAATTATAAATAATAAATACATAATTAAACTTTACTTAATATATATATATAGGTTAATAACCAATTGAAAAAAAATCATGGGCTCTGGGGGGTATTCGAACCCCTAGGACACTTCCCTGTGTGCGCCACTGATAGATAGGTATATAAAAGGAGTAAAAATAAGTTTCCGTCATCTTTTATCAGAAATTGGGCATTTGTTATAAAAGAAAGGTACATTATATTTTTTTCAAAATATTGTCCATCGCTGGCCACTATTTTCCCTTCTTTCTGGCAGCAAACGGGTACCGTGTCGAAGAGACGTTTCATTTTTAAAGGCTATCCACGAATCGACCCAATTTTCGGTATCTTCATTGAAGTGCAATTCAAACAGGCTATGTACCATCGATTAGAACAAAGGGGCAATGTCTGGTGAATACGGCAGGTGGGGTAGGACTTACCAACTGAATGTTTCCAAGTACATGTGGATAAGTATTTTTTGCAGGAGAATAATTTTGTTGGAGTATCAGTGGGTGCATGTTTACTGGAGTACTCCGCTCAATCGCATCAGTTGTGTCGGTAGAGAGTCCCTGCAAAAATTTCATTTGGTTTGAACAACTCATAATACACGACACTAAAAAAGCTGATCCCACCAAATACACAACATGGGTCCCCCCTCGAATATTTGGCTTAGTTTTCAATATTGAAGTATAGCCACACGGTCTCCATGACTCTCTCCTCTCTGATGTATTTTTCACCACCAGTGACTGTATGATGCACAAAAATCCGCTTATGCCAGACAAGCGGCATTTTCCATACACAAAATCAGCGTTGAATGTTTTTCAGCTTTAGTTCTTGTGGGACTCTATTTCATTGATGTGATGTGAAATGAAAGAAGGTTGTGACACATATATATCTGTACAAGGTGGCTATAGTGTCTAGCTACTGTTGGCAGTAGATTTTTTGACAGTTTGGTGAAATTCTCCGCACCTGCGGGGGAGGTTGCTATTTTTGTGAGAGAAGGGGTGGTTGGCCTTTGAACGGGACGTGACAAGGAAAATGGATTCCCAGGGGTTTTTCAAAGTGAGCACGAGAATGCTGGACTGAATTTAGTTTTAAGGAAAGCGAATTCCTTTGGTTTTGTTATATTTAAAAAGAAGATAAAATTCTGTTCTTTTTGGCACGACGTACTGTGTCTGGAATTAGTGAAAAGTAATTTTTTTTTATTTCCATTTGCGGATTACNAGACAATTGCAAACAAAATAGGAAACAGAAAAGATTGGCAAATAACAAGAGACAGTATAGTCTATAAATCATTGTCGTGTCTAGCCTCCCAATATCTGCTCCACATGGATCCAGAGCTGAGTGCACGGCAGCGTGTCAAATGAATGGTGTCCATTTCTTCATTGGAGTCGCACAGTTTACACAGGGGACTCTGGGCAATACCTATATCGTCGTTGGTGCTCCCCGGAAACGTAATTTCTTACTGCTAAGTGATCTACTACGTCGGCATGCAGTAGGGTACACAGGAATTTTTCAAGGGGGGAGTCCAGGGTTTAAAGTCCACCATTCTTGTATCATGCTCCTTTTGATTTTGTGGATTTTCGGGAACAAAAAACAATAAAAACTAATTATTGAATAAATAATTAGCTTTAATTAATAAAATTAATCGTTAATTACAAATACTTAATTAAATTTTACGTACTATATACTTAGAATTACAATAAATCGCAAAAAAAATCAAGGGCTTTGGGGGGGTCCGGACCTCTAGGACACCCCCCTTGTGTGCGCCACTGTCGGCATGTGTCGCCTTCAGTGCTCTTCTCTATATGTTCTAAAGTGGAATGTTGGTGTTTTATCTCATATTATTGAAAAGTAATAGATAAAGATATTACAGTGGTCATATCTATTATTAGACTAGCAATGCAGAGTTATGATGCATTCTATTTTGACCAATGTTGTTCTCATCTCAGTACAAATATCATCGGTACACAAAAATAAGTATCATAAATCATGCAAAACAAAATGCAGAATAAAATTTGTTAAGTAAGCTCTGTATGTAATATTACACACTTAGACTTTTGCATCTGACTGCACATCTTCGATTTAATTATCAATCGCGCTTTCGTATAAGCATTGAATTCCTTAAAGGTAAATTCATTTTAAGGATAATCATAACGCGATATCTGAAATCTAAGTTTATGCATGTATCGTAAAGTAGTTCTATATACACACACAAGGTAGAAAGAATTCATAAAGGAATTCCTACTTGGTTTCTCGTTGTACTTGACACGAATGAATTTATCTCGGGGTCCTTTGCTATATAATAATAAAGTCTCACAAAAGGAGAATATGTCGTCTCTTTCAGCCGTTTCATTTATGAAAGCCCTGTTTTATTCCTCTTTTCGTGCAACTGAATGTATCTTATATAATAGTGCTCTTGTTCCATAATGGAAAATGAATACATCGAGAGAAAACCGAAATGATTAGATAGAATTATATGCGAAGGTATTGACAGAATATGTAAAGAAAGGACACAAAAGTGCTGAATAGGTACTCGTCGCTATTTAAATTCGAACATTATGACTATGTTTTAAATGTGCTACATTTTGGGGGCACATGAGCATTAAAAGTATTTTCGAAATGTATTTGTCTCAATGAAGCATTTTCTAAGAATTGCTAATTTATCTCTAATCTGGATACGCAATTATTATTTGGAATTTATGTATTTATTTGTAAACGTCGGGCAAACATGGTTATTAAAAGAAATATTATAAATAATTTAAACATAATGAGAACTTTTTTTAATTTATGAAACTTTTTTAAATAATAGTTTAATTTGTATTTCCTAATTGGATTCAATAATTATACATTTTTTATTTATCAACTAAAATAAGGAATTTTCAGGAAAACTCACAATAAATTGATTTCAGAATTTCTGTAAATAACATCATAAGCTTTTAGAATTCATTTTCCCGCAAAAAATACAATTGGCAAATAAATATTAGTAGGGTTTTTTCTTTCTTTTTTTGCATAATGTAATTTTCACATAAGTGGAAATCAATCCATGTTTATAATGGTTTGCTTATTCAAACGTAGCTAATTTACTAATTTGTAAATAATAATTACAAAACATATATTATGCGAAAATATTCAAATTTTGAACTTTTTTAAGTTGAAATTATCATGTTCTGTATTAACTGAACATTATTTTTTTATTTGTAATTATTCATAACTAAATGTATCAAATGCATAGTTTTTTTCCCTTTCTTTGATAGAAACTTATGAATGATTTTTAGAGGGTTTAAATTTATTTCACCTGCTTTAATTATGGCATTAAATTAATCAAGTATTACCAATTCCTCATTGCAAACATTTTTATTTCATTGACGCAGTCTCATATACATTTAATACTAGAAAGACTGAAACTTAGTCTATACCTATATTGCCTAAAAGCAGTCAAAATGACTGCATTGTGAAAAAATAACTAATGTGTAAATAAATTTGTTTAAAATTAATTTTTATCATATTTTTATATTATTTACAGTCATATAACAAATCATTAGTAAATAATAACATTAAAAGAAATTCACTTCCTTCGAAAAAAAATATACTGTAAAAATGTCTAAGAAATTGTGCCATTAGGTACACCATTATTTTTTAATTGGAATTTAAAAAGCAGTCCCAATGACTTCATCGGGCAATCTAGTGTTAAATATTCATTTCAAAAGAGTATTTTTTTAAACCTTTTGGGCCGTAATATGTTCTTTTTAACATATCATTCTCTCATATGGAATTAAAAATATTTTAGAAAACTGACTTTTCAAAAATTGCGTTGATGAGGAAGAATAAAAATGTCTATTTTTAATGAAAAATCTTGTAATTTTTTTTTTTTACCTTTTTGAGGTTTTATACCGATAAAATGACATTTATATTGTAACAAACTCTAGATAATACTCTAGATCAGTATTCCCCAATCATTTTATCGCCGCGGATCGGTCAACGTTTGTTAATTTTACCGCGGCCCGCTGAGGGGGAGGACGTTGATTGTTTACATTTTAGACTGTTTTGATTTAATAATTTTAATTTAATTGTATTTAATCGTGACTTCAGAATAAAATATAGCTACACCAAAAAAATGAATATAAAATGATTTAACAAGGGATATAAAGTGATTTTCATAAAAAGTAGCCCAAACCCAAGAAAAACATACCACAGTAAATAAAAGGGAATTTCTTGTACGGATCGGTAGTATATGATCCACGGCCCGGGGGTTGGAGACCACTGCTCTAGATGGCAGAGATTGATCCGAGATACTGCGCCTGCGCGAGTGCCATGTCAAAGTATTCTACGATTGTACCTCAAAGAGAGAGGTAAGCTCCGCCAGCGAGCTAAGTGTGGAGATTTAGTATCTGCCGAAGGCATATATGATGGATGCCATCCTGGCCCACTTTTGCATTCCCCAAACAACGCATCAAAACTCTGGAAATTTATTAATTTTCTAAAATTAGCATAGTGGAGAATTAAAATTTTTTGTATTGTGTGTGTGCGTCGTCTTATGTGTTCATGATAAACCAAACATCTGATACATCCTTGGAGTCTCATCATTGTCCAAGAAACTCACGACGTCACACACACAATATTCATTAAAGCATTATGAACGTATTTTTTGCTACTCTTGCTGAGCAGTAATGAATCAAAGTTGTTCATTTGCAACTATCTATTTATATACTAAAAGAACAATTTTTTCAATTCCCGACTCTTTTAGTAATAGAATCTTAGTTTATTTTAAAATTGATTCTCGACTGAATAAGCCGCAGGAGATATTCTATTCAGTATTATTAACAAAGCATTGAATCGATTGCAAATTACAATGGATATACGTAATAGCCAGAATAATGTGGTGAATTTATAAGCAGCTCAGATGAGCAATACTATTTAACACTAATTCCTTGTTAGAATAACTTGACGCCATTAAATTATAGCATGATGTAGAACAGGCGTTAGCAACCTATGGCACGCCTGCTAGATTTCGCACTCGGTAGAATTCTCAGAGGCATTCTACACCATTCTACAAGTATGTCGGTTTGTGAGGAAAGGTAAATTGATAATTTTGACATGGAGTTTATTGAACTAACATCTTCAGAATTATGGAAAGCAAAATTTGCGTAATTACGAAAAATTCTGGAAAATAACTGTAACGATAAATCGACCTATTTGAAATTGTTCGGTGTCATTTCTGGAGATTTTTAATTGTTTGGAGAAAATTGTATAAACTCTGCTTTCCGCTTTTGGTTCTTCATATCTATGTGAACAGATCTTTTCCCATATGAAAAATATTTCGAGTCCCCAAGGAAGTTATTTAACAACTGAATGCACGGAATCGTGTCAAATTAAAAGTTATGTATTATAACCCCTGATATTGCAATATGAAGTAGAGCGATGCAGGGACGAAGTTCCCATAAAAAAACCATTTATTTTTTATTTAACTATATTGTAGGGGAAGTTTTATATTTTATGTTACTTAATTCTTAATTTAGTATAAATATGTTTAAAAGACACATAATATATGTATAATTCAAATTTTTTGTTTGTGTTGAAGGAATAGTTATATTTTATGTTGTTTATTTTTATGTTAATAAATAGCTTTATAAATGATTGTAAAGGAGTGGCACATAGCGCACTATAGACTAGAAAGAAGGCGCTGCTGTGAACTGTTTTGGCCACTGAGCGGGAAGTACAGAAAAAAAAAAAGAAACGTGGTCTCTTGCATTCAAATGGAGGAAGATGCCTGTAATTTTCCTATCCTATTTTCCTACTATAATTGTAAAATGAGTTGTAAATAGAATGGTGTGGATTGAAGAAAAAAAATAAAAAACGGTAAATCTCCGTTAAATAAGATTGATATTTAATTCAACTACATGACGATACTACATAATGTAAAACGGATATATAATGAAACTCTCTGTATCTGTATGCTTGACCTCTATTCCTTAACTCTGGATGTACTGTAGTGGGAATCGAATTGCTTCAAATATTTCCTACTGTACGGCACGTTGTATCGTATCGGTAGATTGGTTTGGCACACCACAAATACAATATTGCCGACCCCTGATGTAAAAAATAGCTTCGTAAGCTGTACTTACAAATATTTGCGACACTTTAAAATAATTATTGTATTCCTAAAGATCATTGTTTTGCTTATGTCGATAGGAAGGAGGCTGAAAATATGAGCTGAAAGAAAAGTTGCTTTTTCTTAGTAAGTGATTCTAGCTCAGTTCAATGATTGACCGACAATTACCTGTTTTTAAAGAGAAAAATGAAATTTTTCTTTAATCTTCTAAGGAAAAACCTAAGTTTGAAAAAACAGGGTTTATAATCAGGAATTTGTACCTAAGAATGTCAGTTAGTTTTGAAAGAAAAATTTTTAATCATTTTTTTTTCTTTCATGAAAATGTTTTTTAGAACTGAGAAATTTCTGCTTGTAATAAATATAAATGCTGAGGATTATACAGATTGCCTAAATTTGACGCGCGCGCGCGATAGATGTTGCCGAATTCGAGTAAATACTTTCTCATATTTTGGCCAAAAATAATTATTTATTATAATTTTTAGAATAGGTAATTTCCATATCATTGTATGCTGTCTGCTGGAGTTGACAAATATGAATAAATGCTTTATCACATGTTTTTGTATGCTTAGCAAAAAATTTATTACATTCCAAATCAGTACAATTCATGAAGGCACACACATTACTTTGTGCGCTTGTGTAACACAGTACAATGTCGTCCGTTAGGTTCGCTTACCAATATGAAAGTAAATGCATGAAATTATGCTGATATTTTTAGTCGTAGCAAAATGTTCTTCGTTTTTTGTAACCAGACAGAGCGTGATTGAAGAGTGTGTGTGTTTTTTTTTAAAATAAGATTTTATATTCATATCTATCATTAAATTTTGTCGATCTTTTTTTTTTTTTTTTTTTCTACAGCAACAACATTAATCTTTTAAAAAAGTGCATAAGATACGCTTTCTTTAATGAACTATCAATTATCCTGCGAAATACCTTCAAATGTTTGGAAGTACTAAAAACTATTTTAAACTGACAAATAGTATAAAGAAACGAGCTGTTTGAAGTTTCAGAAAGCTTACATCCATTCAATTTTTCATTAGAGCTTTTATTGAAATAAATAAAAACGCCCTTATGCGATTCTACATATATATATAATGCTTGGAAGGTCATTATAAACCAAAACATTGTAACAATCGATGCAAAATATATTTCCTATTTTCTGCTTGAAGTCGCTTGTTTTTTTAACGGTACACTTAATTCTCTTAGAAAAAATTTGATTTGTAGTTCTGCTTCACCGATTAAAAAAATACATGTTTTGGGAGAGATTGTAGCTTTTTTATAGATAGCAAGTTCATTCTGAACCATTAGGGACTAGAGAGTTTACCTACCGTTCTTTTCAGTGGCAAAGAAAGCCATAAAAATGTTAATGCTTCCTTCAGTAGCGTTTTGTTTGTTTATCTTCGAGGGCAAAGCTCCATGAAATTGGATCAGGACTTCTGGTTACGTAGCGGTTTGCGTTCAGAATTCACTTTCGTCCGGTTTGTTTTCGTAAAAGAAAATTTACTGAACTTTTTGGGGCTAAAAAAAAGGCTTGTTTGTTTTTAATTAGTGACGAATCTTCGACTGAAAGTATCGATGAATGGATGTTTGTAATATGTTTCAAAGAATGTTTGTGTTGATTGCAGGTGAGAACAGTTTTATCTGACAGCTCTCTCTTGCTAGATATGTAGATATGCTCTTATCTAAAGAATTTGCTTCGTTATCTTCGCTTCTTAATAATCTCTTGGAGGTGTTTCGTTTGTTTTAGAAGATTACTTTTAAGGTATCCGACTACGTTCGGAACCGTGATTTTGTAAAAGCGTATAAATGAATAATATTTATGATATTTAGTGTCACTTAGATTAGAAAATGTATATAAAATTGTTTTAAGAATAGTATTACAGTAAAAATTATTTAAGTAAAATATTTTGATAAAACCCACACAAAAAATATTCTCCTTTTGTGAAAAATGCTTCTATTATAATAATATTTTATCTGTCTATAGCTCAGACCTCTGTACAGAGGCTCAACTAGAATTTTTGAAATATAGAACTTAGAAGTGGGTTTATCCATGTTTTACGACAACAGAGGGGAGCAATTTTAAGGTATCCGACTATGTTCGGAACCGTGATTTTGCAAAAGCGTATAAATGGATAATATTTATGGTATTTAGTGTCATTTAGATTGGAAAATGTGTATAAAATTGTTTTAAGAATAGTATTACAATAAAAAATTATTTAAGTACAATATTTTGACAAAAAATGGACATAGAATGACCAACTTTCAAAATATTCTCCTTTTGTGAAAAATGCTTCTATTATAATAATATTTTGTATGTCTGTAGCTTAGACCTCTGTACAGAGGTTCAACTAGAATTTTTGAAATGTATAACTTAGAAGTGGGTTTATCCATGTTTTACGACAACAGAGGGGAGCAATTTTAAGAAAAAAACGCCAATAATTATATTTCAAATGGTTGTAACTCTGAAAATAATGTGAATTTTTCAAAAATCAGAGTTGAGCCTCTGTACAAAGGTCTGAGCTATATGCAGGCAAAATATTAATACAATAGAAGCATTTTTTACAAAAGGAGAACATTTGGAAAAAAGGTTATTTTCTAAGTTTATTTTTTGCCGAAATATTGTATTTAAATAATTTTTTTTGTCAAAATGTCCTTAAAACAATTTTATACATGTATTCTTATCTAAGTGATACTAAATATCATAAAATTATCCATTTATACGCCTTTTTAAAATCACGGTTCCGAACGTAGTCGGATACCTTAGTGTAATATTTTTCGGGTAAGCAACCTCTGTAATATTTTTCTGAACAGTGAAGTATAAAAAGAAGTTTAAAAATCAATTTTAATAAAATGAATTTCCTATAGGAATTTTATAAAAAAAATTTAAATAATTTTAAATCTTTAAATTTAAATAACATGCAATATATATATAAATACTCTGGGTAAAAATTCAACGTTGGCTATTATTTTGTTGTTTTAGTTTTAATTTTACAAAGCTTACGGAAAGATAAGTGTCGCATAAAATGAGTTATATTTACGATATAACTCATTAACGATTTATTATATTTTACGATAAAGAAAGTTATGCGTTACCTCAGAGAATAAAGTTATTAAATGTACTGTTATATAATAACATTTTTCGGTTTTTACTTAGAATTTATATTATCGCTGTGTTTTCGACAAATGCATATTTGTAATGGGAAAAGAATGTTTTGAAAATGTTCAAAGCTGAAGCTATAGAATCATATTTCGGTATTATGGAGAATTATGTTGGGATAAACTTATCTAAATGCTGGGAGAAATTTGCAACAAAATTTTGTACTTAGTATTGTACTATATAGATGTGTGAGAGAAAGAGGAATCTTCCTTATGTTTCCGTATATATGTCATATTAGAATATTTGAAATCTAACTAACTGTATATTTATATATAAAATATTAATATACTTTTTCTTATGTGTGATATGTTTGGAATTGTTTTTATTTCCAAATCTGCGTTTAACAGTAGAAATAATATAAATCAAGGAAAAAGTTAATATTATACCTTAATTACATGAGAATGATATCATAAGTACAGAAAGCAGTGGCGCACACAAGGGGGGGTCCGGATCCCCGTCCAAAGTCCTTGATTTTTTTCCGATTGGTTATAATTCTAAGTATATAATACGTAAAATTTAATTAAATATTTGTTATTAATGATTAATTTTATTAATTAATGCTAATTATTTATTCAATAATTAGTTTTTTACTGTGTTTAGTTCCTGAAAATCGACAAAATCAAAAATAGCATGATACAAGAATGGTGAACTTTCAACCCCGGACCCTTGAAAAATTCCTGTGTGCGCTACTGACAGAAAGTATCATAGAAAAAACTGCTTACGATTCATTGAACAGTACTTAAAATAAATGCTTTTAAGCTTCAGATGATTTTAAAAAAAAAACTTAAATGAAGCTGTAAAACTTTAAAAGTTATAGTGTATCATGAGTCATCACTATTATCTCTCCCTCTCTTCTTTTTTTTATCGTGTTTCAAGACGCGATTTATACAAGAGAGTACAAATTTATATTTCCAAATTGGGAAAAAAAATTACATTAGTGTATTTGGATCAATAAAATTTCAATTGTTTCTTCAAAAAAATGAATTTCTTAACCATAAGCGGCATGAAAAGAAATATGTATAAAAGAATAAAATATATCTGATACACATCAGTTTTCAAATCCTATTTTATCATTTTCTTAACATATTAACTTTGAATGTAACATATTTCCTAAGAAATATACGAGCAATCGATATGCGAATGTCTAATTTAAGAAAGTGTTAATGCTTTTGATTTAACTACGTACTTTTTAATTAATTTTCAATGCATTTAGCTAGTTCAGAGATGGGCAAATAGCGCAAAGAGTTCTTTTGCGGGCCCTCCAAGACAGTGAGAAAATCTGCTTTGAACCAAGATTTCTTATCCGTGATTAAACAGAAAAACAAAATTCATTTATAAGAAAAACAAAGCAACTGAGAGTTCTTCTACTAAGAGATCATGTGCAGAGTTTGGAGGACGAGATCACAAGAAGATTTCAGTTGTATGTGACACAAACATGCAGGCTGTGATGAGAATTTCAACAAGCAATCTCACTTCTGATTTTAAAAAGAAATTGTAGGAAAGTGTGATAGGGCATATTTTTCTCAATAAACAGATTCTAAAATTA
Organism: Trichonephila inaurata madagascariensis; assembly: GCA_019973955.1. Classification (NCBI taxonomy): domain Eukaryota; kingdom Metazoa; phylum Arthropoda; class Arachnida; order Araneae; family Nephilidae; genus Trichonephila; species Trichonephila inaurata. The sequence continues at coordinate 176,560 of BMAV01013664.1, read as the reverse complement.
AATTAGGTTCCATCTATAGATGATATGAAATTATTACAATGAATTAACTGTATAAAACTTCCACAATTTAATTTAACTTATATTTGTTGACTTTTTTTGTCCAATTGATACATTTCCTGAGTTGCAAAGTTAACTATTGAATGCAATCATTTTGAGGTATCCGACTTTAATTTTCCGACGTAACTTTTTATTTTTTTTTAGAAAAAAGGGAGATGTGAGATTTTTTGTGGTTTTTACATTTGATTAGTACATTTTAAGAAAAATGTGTTAAAATTAAGAATTTACAAAAAATTACATAAGCGGGGCCTATTCTGTACAAAAATTTTATGAACAAATTTTCAATTCTGATGTGTTTCTTTGCTATTCATTATTGAAATGGCCTTCAGGATAAGAGACATTTTAATTTTTATAAAAACTAAAGCATTTTATCTTAGTTATTATATGAAATTGCTAAGAAACAGTGATTATATTCACATAAGGGACTGTAGATTTTGTAATAAAACACTGATTGATAAATCTGAAGGTTAAAACACTTCTGCTATTATACAGAACATACACAAAGAAATTTCAGTTTATTATTTTCAAAATTTTTACAGCAATAGCTGTCCCCGTTTGAGCAGCTTAAAAAAAACACATTTCGAGTAAAACGCATTTTAAAGTATGACATCTTGATTAAAGTAGTGGCATCTGATTTTACTAAAACACTTGTAGTTTTTGTTCTAGTGAATGGAAAATGATAAACTTTGTATTTTTATATAGCTAACTAGCTGGTATACCCGTTCTTCGCTCGAGGGAATTGAAAAATTAAACAATTTTACAATTTATTATTAAACAATTAAAGAAGTTTTTAATGAGTTAATTTTACGTGAATTGTAAATTAAACAAAAAAAAAAGCTTTTTCCATATCTCAGCTGAACAAAGAACCATGTTTACTAAATTTTAAGTTTGTAGATATAATAGCTGATAAAAAAGATTTTTTTAAAATTTATTTATAACGCCCCGTAACTCTCTTGTGGGTCGATTTTTGAAAACACCTTCCTTCTGCTCAGCAAAAATAACACATTGTTACAAATTTTGTGTAATAAACGCTGAAAATAGTGTAAATACATTGTAACTGGATGTGTAATACGTTAATATTACTTTCTGATGCATTTATTTTATGTTAAATAGCTGTTATATATACTCGCGACTTCGTCTACGTGGAATTTAACAAAAAAGTGTTTATTCAATTCGCAGTGTTTAAGAAAACTTAATAATTATGTATTCCACGTAAAGAAATACCTTTGCTATAAGTATAATGCCATTCTTCTACTTTGTGAATCGATGTTTTTTTTTTCCTTTGTTTTTTGTTGATTTTTGGTTTTTTGTGTTAAATTTATTGAACAATCTCTCTATATACAAAATTAAATTTAATGAAAAAAATTTATCTATATACAATATTAAAATTACTGAAAAATCCCTCTATATATAATATTAAATTTATTGAACAATCCCTCTATATACAATATTAAATTTAATGAACAGTCTCTCTTTATACAGTAATAAATTTAATGAACAGTCTCTCTTTATACAGTAATAAATTTAATGAACAATCTCTCTATGTACAATATTAAATTTAATGAACAATCTTTCTATGTACAATATTAAATTTAATGAACAATCTCTCGATATACAATATTAAATTTAATGTAAACAATCTCTCTGTATACAATATTAAATTTAATGAAAAAAATCTCTCTATACACAATATTAAATTTATTGAAAAATCTCTCTATATACAATATTTGGAGTACGATTTTCTTGGGCTAAAACAACAACGCTGGTGGCATCCCTCGCACGTGAGCATCCCACTTATTGTTGCCCATGGAAAAAACAACCCTTAGTGAAATCTATGCCAGCTTTGCTTAACGTTTGTCCTTGGGACTTGTTAATTGTCATAGCAAAGCTGACATTGATAGGGAATTGCGGTCTTCTGAATTCAAAGGGGAAATTCGATGGTATTATAGGAATTAGTGGTACAAATACTATCTCATCTTTTCCGCATACGGATATTATACGACCTTCGATAACGTTTTTTTGCAATGACACTACTCGCAGCCTAGTGCCATTGCAAAGTTTTGATGGGTTAAAATTACGGAGTAGTGTGACGGGCACACCAATCTTAAGTTCTAGTTTGTGAGGGGCTAGACCTGGCACAATTATACTGTTTAAAAATTCTGTTGGATAATTAGCCGCTTCGTCCGGATTGCAAACTGTATTGATCATTGGAATGATGATAAGCATTGAATGCAACAGTTCAAAACAGGTCTAAGTAGCAGTAGGATGAAACGAAGACTGAAGCAAGGGGTGATAGGGACGCATGACCTTAGACATTGTCCATGGGGTGAGGACTGTAAAATCATTAGGATCGAAACAGGTCTAAGTAGCAGTAGGGTGAAACGAACACAAACGAAGATACAAGCAAAGGGTGAGAGGGACGCATGACCTTTGACACTGTCGATGGGGTGAGGACTGTAAAATCATTAGGATCAGAGGACATGAACGGGAAATGTCGCGAGTGGCAGCAACCTAATCAAACAAAAAAGTTTGATATAAGTGCTAGAAATCATTGAGACAGAAGGCTCACGAAATAAAATAATCCCTACTGTGAATAAAAATAATCACTACTGAATAAAAATAATCCCTATTGAATAAAAATAATCCCTATTGAAATAAATAATCCCTATTTGAATCGGATATTGTTCACTATTTCATTGATTTTAAATTTATTTTCGTGGAAACCTAATTTTTTTTATAAAATAAAAGTAACCTAAGTTACTCCTTATAACATTAGCTATCTGCCAGTGAAAGTTTCGTCAAAATTGGTTTTAGCCTTTTCAGAGATTAGCCGGAACAAATAGAGAGACAGACAGACAGACAAAAATTTTAAAAATTGATTTTTTCATATAAGTACCATATATACTTTTAAATGCACTTAGTAAAAAGGTGCCAATTTCAAATTACAAACAGACACTTCATTTTTATTTATATGTATAAATTGCATGGCCAATAAAATAAAATCAAAACAATTTGTCAATTTTTGACGAAATTCCCAATTTTAGGGTAGTCGAATACCTTAAAAAGGTGTGGCGCTCCCGTATTCTCCGCTTTAACCTCGTGTCAAAATAATTGAACTTCCCTGAGCTAGTTTATGGAGCAGAAGAATTTTAACATTCATTTTTCTAGTGAGGAGAAATAACAA
>BMAV01013664.1:161826-173309 GCA_019973955.1 Trichonephila inaurata madagascariensis | reverse complement strand
TCCTGTTATGGTTTTAATACTCAGTTGCGTTTCAAACCTCCGCCACCAAAATAATGTGTCCATACATATAAAATATCCGACGTTTTCCTCCACTTTTGATATAAATGATCGTAAGTATTCCTCTTTTAACAAGGAACTCTGAAATACGCTAAGCCTATTTCATTTCACATTCGATATAAACGAGCTAGGCTTAGCGAGCCGAAAACACTGTTGATAAGTGAACGAATATATAGAGCACTAACTCTGCCAAGTTGGTTTAGAGAAGATGTTTGAGCTTTTGGATCACGTACATTCTCTAGAGAGCCAAGAAGAAAAGTAGTTTCGTTTATAGACTTCCTTGGTTAGATTGAAGTGAACGATGTGTCTTTAGTTTCTCTCTCCCCATGTTCCTTCCATCTGTTTGTTAGCAGCACCTCCTATCTCGCTCGATTGCAGTGGGGGAAAATGACTTGCTTCTCAATGATTTTCGATATTTCGAAAACTTCCCTTTTTAACATTAGAACAGTCGAATCCTTATAAAAAGAGAATTTGTCTAGGACATTCATCTCTCGCTGTCATGATAACAATATTCTCTTCATTCGTAATGACAAAAAAAAAAAAAAAAAAAATAATAAAGTTAAAAAAGGAAAAACTGGTTTTTTACTTAGACTTCCGAATAAAATATTTCGTAATAAGCTTTAAAAATAGTGCCGGCTGGGTGGCATGGTTGGTTTGTCGCTGACCTTCAGCACCTAAGGTTGCGAGTTCGAAAAGTTTCTTAAAGCCTTTATCCGCTTCCTGAAGAATTAAATTTTTTTTTTCTTTGATGTTCAAGCACTTACGTTTTCGAGCTACAAGAAACGGAGTTACCAGTACGACGGATCAATACTACAAATGAACAGAGACTAGTTCAAGGACACGAGACTCCACTGAGGGTAAAAGGGGATATCGAAGATGTTTCCAGTGAACTGAATAATAGGGGTTAAAGACTGCATTCTTGGATGAAATGCCCAGAATTCTATCACTCTCGGCGTGTTAGGCACCTAATAAAACTAGTTCAAGATTTATGACGACCATAAAATGTGCTAAAAGAGAGAATAACTCGAAGTCTCCAGAAATACTTAAAAAATAGGGAGAAAAAAAATTGAATTATAAGAGAAAAAGTTCGTTATATATATAGAAAATGTACTTCGCTATAGAGAAGTTATTTTACGAAGAAAATCGTGAAATGTTCTTGGTTCCAGGAAAAAGGTCGCTATATAGAAAAATTCGCTATATTGAGGTTCGTTATATGAAGGTTCCACTGTATTTTTATATACCGTGCAATCCGGCGTATAACGCGCACTTTGAACACAAAAAATAAGATCGAAATTTAAGGGTGCGCACTATACGACGGGTATAAAAATGATAGCTTCAAAAATAAAAAAAAAAAAGAAATGTTCATAAAAAAAATTTGAGTCTTCTACAAAGATCAGAATACTATTTATTTAAAAGAAATGTTATACCTAATGAACTTAAAGGATTGTTTTTCTAGACATATACTATTTTTTCAAAACTTCTTGGATAATACCTCGAATAAATCACTTTAAAACATAATAGCATTGTCTACGTTTATTGCAAGCTCCTTCATAAAAAAAGGGGTACGCGTTATACGGCGAAAATACCTTAAAATTAAAAAAATACTGCTTAAAAGTATAGGTACTCCTTATACACCGGTGTGCGTTATACGCCGGATTTTATGGTATATATCAGTAGCGCACACAGGAATTTTTCAAGGAAGGGGAGGGGGGTCCGGGGTTGAAAGTTCACCATTCTTGTATCATGCTATTTTTGATTTTGTCGATTTTCAGGAACAAAACACAGTAAAAAACTAATTAATGAATAAATAATTAGCAATAACTAATAAAATTAATCATTGATAACAAATATTTAATTAAATTTTACGTATTATATACTTAGAATTATAACCAATCGGAAAAAAATCAAGGGCTTTGGGGGGGTCCGGACCCCAAGGCCCCTCCCCCCCTTGTGTGCGCCACTGGTATATATATATATACAAAAACTTTTGTTCTACAAACACTTTTGAAGGGTTTCTAGGTATTAATTGTTTATGCATAACATTTAATTTTATGACATAAAATTAAATGGGGGGTATGAATTGAAAATATTTTATCAGTTAATTTTTACTTACCAGTTGGTTGTACATATAATCGTAATAAAATCGCCTTAACATGTTTTAACTTTTGCAAAAATTCTTTTTTTTTTCAATTAAAGTGTTTATACTGTAAGGATATTTATACTGATTTAAAAGGAGTTCTGATTAAAACAAACACTATCTCATTGAGAAAAATAATAATTTAATTGAAAACTTCTATTTTATTTCTATTCATCATTCATTTTCGTTTTTTTTTTTTAAAAAATTCAGTCCTCTCAAAGCAGTTTACTGACAGTTTTTATAAGAAGGATAACATGATGTTGACAATGCTTATTAGTTCTTTAATCGAATCTTTCAAAAAGGCATCCACAGCTCTAAGTTCTGAGTAAACATTTTAATAAAATATTTTTTGAAGTAGTATCTAGTCAAGTTTCAAATACGGTGCAAATTCTTTTAAAGTAACGTATCTCATGTATTTAAAAATTAAAATAAAGGTAGCTCTGACTCGCACTCTTTTTCATTAAATGTTTGCGACATGACAGTAAAACCAAGGAAAATCTTTGCCGAACCGATTCGCTCGATTAAATTACAACGGACGGGATGCCATCATTTTGTTCACTTTAAAAGAATTAACTGTGTACTCCACCTGTTATATGTTCTTTTTTTTTAAGCTAAATTTTCTCTTTTCAATTAAAGTCAACAAGAAATACTTCAAACTATTGAAAAACATTTGATGAAAATCCTTAGATCTCACCTTTTTTTTAAAAAAAAAATATTTAATACTAGTGTATTACTAAGATTTTTGATATTTTTAAAACTTATGAAAAAGTTTTCACAATTTAAAATAAAATCTAGTGAGGGGCTTTTCGTATTGATTAGTTTTTTCCGGATGAATTCGCCTTCGTTATTTGATACTGTCTTTTACAGAAGAAGAATGTAACTATTAGATCAAAACCTGCAGTATTTCTTGAATAATTTTGAAAATAAATTGTAAATAAAAAAAATTCATTTTGTTCGTTTATTTATTTATGAAAGAATTTATTCTTTTATCTATTTGTTGTTATATTATCTACCTCATATTTGTTTTCTTTTATATTAGTATTCTTTTTTTCTATTAACACGCTTTTATAAGTTTCACTTGTATGTAACGGAATCTTTGAACTCGATTTTTACCCACTTTAAAAGGTCAGATTAATTCACAATTTTGCACGGTTGTCAAGGACCAATGACAATACAATAATTTCATAGTTTTGTTTCATTGTCCTGATCAGGATCATCAAAAACAAGGATTTTCAGATTTAGCGACTAATTCATTATACCACTTCCAGATTTGGCGACTTGTTGCATATACCATTTTCAGATTTGGCGACTAATTCCATATGCCATTTCTAGATTTAGCGACAAAAGATTAAGGTGCAACCCTAAATGCGAATAAGCTCTTGTGATTAATACAAATAAAACAAACAAAATAAAAGTGTTCTTTATGCGAGAAAGGGCAGGGTGAGTGCGTCAGCAATTTCTAACCGTAATATAAGCATTTGTCTAGTTTTTTTGAAAATGGAAATAAAAAAAGACTCGTGCATGTGAAAAAAAATAATTTATGTTCTAACTGCTAATTTTTTTATTTTTTTTATTTTTATAAAGCAATTCGTTTTGAAGTGGTGATACGAATTAACATTATTGACATGTTAACGTTTAAAAGGTGATAATACGATTGACACATTTAATATTTCTTCTTGACAAACTTTTGTTAGTTTGACCTGTATCTATAGAGACGGAATCTTTGAAATATAACGATGCGGGACTCATCCGGGTCCCCGTAAACGGAGAGAATAAATACCCTTCAGACACGTTAATTAATATCCATTGAAGAGCAAGACTAATTCCAGCAGCCACTTAATTCTGGTTTCAAATATTAAATTTAAGTATAAATTCAACAATGAATAAATCATAGTACAAAAAACACGCTTTCATTGTAGATCGAACTAAAAAATAAAAAATAAATTACAGTTTTTAAAAAAAACTTTAAAAAAACCGCTTTTGTAGTTAATTGAACTAAAAAGTAAAAAAAAAATAATTCTTAATATAAGAATAAAATGATTAACGAGAAAATTAATGTCATTGGAGTAAAAGCGTGGGGTGCTCTATATTAATTGTTATAATTTCTTACTAGTTCTATTCCGTAATGCTGAGTTAGTGTAAAAATATACAACAAAGCACCCCACGCTTTTACCCCAATGACATTAGTTTTCTCGTTAATCATGTTTTTGCCTTTACACAGGCATCCAGTTTTCTGGAACTGTTTATACCAACTTCGTATACTCTTAGATCTCGATGCATTTCTATTGTACTTTCTCCGAAATTCACGAAGAACCGTGATTACTGAGACTTTTTGTGCAAACGAGAGCTCACAAAATGCCTTCTCCCGCTGCGACGTCATTTTTACTTCTGCTCACAATTTCAAAAACATCTTGATTACAATATTGCTGCCACCTATTTCACAAAAACAATGTTACAAACTGAAAATTTCATATTGTATCTTTACAATGACATATTAATGATCATTTTCTGTTTATTCATTTGGGAATTATTAAATTTTGCAATCGGGACATTCATTCCGGATAACCCTGTATAACTCACTCCAGTATATTGTATGATCCCAAATTTCCTATGTACTTCAAGCCACGTTTACTTTTAACTTTCAGATTGTGTTTCTAATAAATGAACCATTAAATCTGTACAAAACTGTAGAACCTAATGCCGTTTTGATCTTGAATAAAAAGGGACATAATTCATTTTCAGAGAGACTGGAGTTTGAAAATAATAATCATACTGATAAAGCAGCATGGAAAATCATATTTTCTTTCGCAACTATCGATATACTCGTATCCATTCCCTTGATTGTTGTTCTAAATAGATTTTTCGATCTTTTGTCATCCATATGGACTCGCCACTCCTCCGAAGATATTGCCACCGAACCTCTGCCTTATTTGGAGAAATTAATTGAGGACGCTCTTACCTTAGGCGAAGTGAAAAACTGACCTGTCATTGTGGGGTATTACGTGCACGCGCTTGTCAAGATAGGAGAGACGCACACCATCTGCTCCTGAACTCCTTATTTTTCCGCATGGGACAGGTGTTAGGGCACCAGGTGCAGCAAGAGTATCTTCTTTGCCTGTCACGAAACCTGTATGGAAGCAGCACACACGACCGGCACGTGGGGAACTTCAAAATTCATGCACACCCCGTCGTGTTGACCTCGGGCTTTTTCTCAGTTTCGAATCCTCGGCTTACGAGCAGACGATATTTGGTAGTAGGCTAATATTCGATCGAATCATGAGTTTTCTGTGGTGCTTGAGGTATTCGATTCAAGTGAGTAAATTTGATGTTTAATGAATAATTTGTTAATTGATCGTAATTAATTGATGATAGTTAGCATGTTAATTGATGGTATTAATGGTGATGGTTTGCTTGTTGTTGATAATTTTAGCTACTAATGGCAAGTCATAATTTTGCTCCTCATAATGTTTTATCTGTCCAATTAGCAGTTCAACAATAATTTGATTTAATCGTTTTGAGAAACAAAATAACGTGACAAACACACACATACACATATATCTATCTATCTATGTATATATGTGTGTGTGTATATATATATAATATTTATATTATATATTTGTTTCATATCGCTCATAAATTCAATGATGCACTGCAAAAACAGTGAAACTCGTTGCATTTTTTCATGTGAAAAATATTGTGTTACATAGATTAACAAGAGCTGTTACATTAACAACTTTCATTTTTCTGGAATGTAAGAACTCGAAAATATGGCCATTGTCGTTAAGTTGGCATGTTACTGGTAGCTATTAAAACTGATAATCCAACTGACATAAATCGCACACCATCTTTTGAATGAAATATCTCTGATGTAAATCAGTTATAAGTGTATCTCTTCATATTTGAAGTCTTGAGTTCGCAAAGGTTCACACGAGCTTGTATTTTGTTATTTAAGAGAGAAATTTGTCAAAAACATCATTTTTCCTTTGAAAATAAGTTACTTTATCCATTTTTTTCAAATCTGTTTCAAACCACACTATTAAAATCATAGGGCAAACAAATGTATGAATGTGTAAAGCTATCTTCTCTCGAACCGCTGAACGCATAAACACGCCGAAAGCACCAAAGATGGGATATAGTATAAACCAAGGCTTCTCCATTTTGATCGTTTAAATTCCGAAATTTGAATTAGTTAAAAATATATTAATCAAAAATGAATTATTCATCAGTTGGGTTATTTTTCTGAAAATTTAGCTGTTAAACCTAAGAATTATTTTCATTAATTAGATATTGATTTGAAAAGTTTTAGTTCCTTAAGCAGGGAGCCATAGTGCTTAGAGGTCCTGATGGCATCCCACGGAATAACCGGGATTTCGGCATTTATTTAAAACAAGTGAACTGTATAGGATTAGTCTCAATTCAAACTGCGACCTGATGACTTGTGCTTTATTTTTTCCCAAGCGGTAAAAGTGGTTTTCGCATTAATCAGTCTTATTCTGAATTGCAGTTTTATATTCATGATGCGTCCATGAGGGTATTTCAGTCCTATTTTGTTTGAGGAAGGCGCCGGGGGCGCGGAAACAAGCTTAAGCTACAGCATGTTTGATTCTTATATTATACTTGATTTTCATTCAGCATAATCAGAGGACAATACAAGTGAAATTATAATAAGGACTTGCCAACCACATAAATGTATGTGCTTACTGAAGCTGGCTTTAAACCAGAAATTACACTCATTCTCTCTTCGAGTTTCATTAGAAGGGCAAGAACGAGATACAACAGAACTTTCAGGATATCATTTCGATAGTGAGACTGAAAAGAAAGACTTATTTTTGACTTTCACTTGTAACTAAGTAGAACGAGATCAAATACAACTTTTTTCGTGGGCAAACGCCCCATGGTCTTGGTTGCAAGAGTTTCTGACATCAAGAAAAGAGTTCTGATGCAATTTTTTAAAAAAATAAAGGAGGTATTTTCTGTTTGTTTTCGCCTCTCAGTTCCTATGTGTTATAATTGCTAGTTGTTTTAGAATGGCTTTTTCTTTTCATTTTTTTATTAACCGTTTTATGTGATTTTATTCTACTTCGATTTTTATGGAGATTTTGTTGTTTTCAGTACACTTTTTTGTTTTTTATATCCGAGATAGCCCAAGCTATGCCATTGTTATTAGTAAATGAAATTTAGAATTTATTGCTTTAGAATTTTAACCTCAGAAAAATTTAAAACATTTAGCCTTAAATTTTACCTTATTTATTGAGGAGATAATGTTGAACATATATCACATTATCTGACTTCTCTTCGTCAAACATTAAGCGAGGTAACTCGTGCAATACCGGGCTACACAAAAAGTTTGTCTTAAAATTATACTATAGATACGTAATTAGAACCACAGTCATCAAATGGATCGTAAGTCACGGATTCAGAAAACTCATTGACAATATTGACACGATCATATTGAATATGGGAATAACTGCAGGCTAAAAACAATTAGGTTTCAAAGTGGCCACATTACAGATTGTGAAAATTGGGAGAATAAGGCACTCAATTAGTATCAAATGTACAAAGTTTCAGGTCAATCATACCTTTAATGTGATACCAATTAAACCTAATCGAATCCTATGCAAAATTTGTATATTTAAATCATTTTAGAAAATGTAATGATTGCTTCAGATGGAAAGGAAAACTCTAACGGGAATGAAAAAATAATAAGTGACGTAATAAATAAAATAATTGAACGAAATATACGTTATTATTTTGAGAGGAAGATAATTACTTTTTTAAAAACGATATTTTTCTCCCATATAGCAGTTCAATTAAGAGCTTATTTTCTTAACTCAAATCTTTATGGTTTTAAATTCTATCGATAAATTACTTGTCTAATTTTTTCCTGTTGTACGTTAAAAATTTTTAGGAAAATTTTTTTTGAATTTTAAAATTACATAAATTGAGATTTTCTCTTCTTTTTGATGGTATCATATCATAAGAAATCGTTTGAAAAACTAATGTAATTGTTAAAAATTAACGGCAAAAATTATATGAACATGAAATTGTGAAAACATTTAAGTTGCAGATTATCTGTGTATTTAAAGCTCGACTTTCTATCAACTTAGCATTTTGGTATATATTTGTCGGCTATGTCCTAAATAAAAATTTCATTATACATATCGTAGTATTAAAATAGAATAGTAATTATCGGTATTAATTATATAATTATATTTCTTCTATAAATTTCCTATAAGTATTTTTTGTCAGAATAAGTTATTTCCATTATATTTCACATTTTTTTACCTTTCATTAAATATTTTTTTCCGGAAAGGAACTCCATTGACATGTTTTAAAATAATCATCCTTTGTATTTATTTTAACCTTTTTTTTTACTCCCGTCTGAAATTCATATTTATTCCTTTACTTGTTTGATTCTTGGTTGCGAAGACACAAAAATACTAAATTTGATATGCTACATATCATCGAGTTTGAAAAAAAAAATTATTGTCTATTGGATTGCTGGAAGGTCGAGCAATCCAGTGCAAGAAATATTTTTTATTGAAAACCACAGTGGCACACTTTTGTTTTGCATTATGCGCAATAAAGTAGACATCACAAGACGCTTGTTAAGAATTACTTAAGAATTACGAAGCGCAGTTAAACAATTCGAAATAACCGCAGACACAATATTACCCATGTTAATTATTTTCGATGCAACTGATAAATGCTTTCAGTTTAATGTTTTTCTAAATTACTGCATTATTGAGGAATATGAACTACTTTTTGAAAATACAGGGTTATCAGAAATGAATGACCCAATTTCAAAATTTAATAATTCCCAGATGAATAAACAGAACATGATAATTAAGATGTCATTATAAAGATAAAAGATGAAATTCTTTTCGTACGTAACATTTCTTGACGTAAAGTAAAATTTGTTTTCACAAATGTTCAATGTGACTTCCTTTAGTTACCCGTATATCATTGCGAAACTGATCGCTCTGGCACACAAGCATCCAGTTTCCTGGAACTGTTTATACCATCTTCTTGTACTCTTAGATGTCGGTGCATTTCTATGGTACTTTTTCCGAAATTCACGCTGAACCGTGATTACTGACAGACATTTTGCAAAAGAGAGCACATAAAATGCCTTCCCCCGCTGCAACTTCCTTTTATGTTCACAATTACAAAATTACTGCCACCTATTTGACAAAAATTATGTTACAAATTCAAAATTTCATATTTTATCTTTACAATGACATATTAATGACCATTTTCTGTTTATTTATCTGGTAATTATTAAATTTTGTAATCAGGTAATTCATTTCTGACAACCCTGTATATTCGAATCAAATATGAAACTAATGCAAGGAAGATTAATGTTCTTCAAATCATTGTATTGTGTTTTTATTATTATTTTTTTTTCAATTCCTACTATTAGCTCGCACTGTCTCTATATATTTATTTAGTTATATATTTGTATATTTATTTATTTATCTTGGTGGAATTTTCAATCGTTAATAAAATACATTTTAAAGCGCTGAATTGAGCTGAAATTTTATATACAGGATCATTTTGGATGACAATACAATAATTTAATTATAATTAATAAAAATTAATTGATTAAAACTAATTATTTAAAGAATTACAAATACAGCCACGTTGGCGACTTAGCGACCCTTTTGGCGACTTGTGTCAACTCTTGAAAAGGTTTTTTTCTCAAGTGTTAAGGCATTCAGTTGGATTGAAATTAAAAGGACAATACGATACTTTAATGATAATTAAAAAAACTAATGACCACTTAATGTTGTGATTCTGTCCTATGTATATACATATTTATATTGATTGTAACTATTTAATAAAAAGTAGCTAAAATAAGATTTTTCGTTGTTGATCTAAGTAGGAATTGACTTAAAAACTATTTTTTTATATTATTTACAAAACTCTTATTGAGTGAAAAATAAATAATTCCTTCGCTTCTTTTTAGAGCTAACATGAAACCATAAAAAAATTCTACATTTCACTTAAATTTAAAAATTGAATCTGAAACTTTTATTATACTTAAATAGTAACTGATTGTTAATTCTTGAAAAATGAAGTATCTTAAATAGCTCTTACAGTTAGTTTACATATTAATATCCTATTTTTGTATTAAACTTTTTAATACTTGAAATATATAATTTCGTGGATTCATCGAAACTCTTGTAGTTATTCAGAATAAAAATTTAATGTGTGAAAATTAACATATATTTCAGTGACAATACGTTAGAATCGGATTATTATAAATGAACAATAACAATATCCATGACATAATGGTATATTATTGTGATTGATAAATATGAAATTACTTTCGAAATGAATTGCCATATTGAAAGAGTGAAAGGTTTTCCCCAGCTTTAGTAGAAATAATCGAGTTTTCGCGTCATTGTGTAAGAAACTTCTCACGGGTTAAATGAAAACTTTCAAATTCTCTGACCGTGAAAATGAAAGATACATTAGCAAACAGTTGACCGGAAACAAAAGGATGGTTCATTCAAATTATTTTCGCTTCATCTTACTAATTAGAGCAACCCAGGAAGTGCATTCCCATTAGCATTCTAAAGCGAAAATGGCAGTGCATAAGTTTTGAAAGTGTTCGAGAACAAAACCCTTCGAGGAATTCTCTGTTCCTTTTTCTTGCTCGTTCTCGCACACGCAACAACTCAATGCAACTTCCGATTCATTTTTGTTGCTGATGATGATGTGTCGCAAGGTCGTGCATCTCAACTCGAGAAACAAAAGCAGAAGAAAAAAGATGGCGCTGCGGCCTTGAGTGTTAATTATTACGTTCGTAAAGACCGATTGCTTTCTTTTTTCTATGTATGAACGTGCCTGAAATTTAGATGTTCAGAATCATTTTTTCCAAATAAAAAAGGTTTTTTATGGGGTTTTTAATGCTTTCGCGTAACTGCTCGCTTCGAAAACAACCAGTTGACAATTATCTAGTTTAATCAACCTACAAAAACAACCTGACAAGCGATCGAATTGATGCTGTGTTTGTTTCGATTTTCTTTTCAACTGAGGTCACAAGGTCCACGACCGAGTAGATCGAGTTACGATTTCAATTTAAATTAGTAAATTTTTTTCCGCTTTCTTTTTAGAAAGAGATCGATATGAAGATTGCTCGGAACATGATTGCAACCCAGAACTCGATTTGAAACGAAATCTTAGCTATTGAAATATATTTATAAGTTTGAATAACTGACTTGGTGTTTAAAATGAGAGATTCCATAAAAGAGGATATATTACTTTAATTTTTTTTTTTTTT
>BMAV01013664.1:132377-161726 GCA_019973955.1 Trichonephila inaurata madagascariensis | reverse complement strand
TTTATGTTTGAATAACTAACTTGGTGTTTAAAATGGGAGATTCCATAAGAGGATATATTACTTTAATTTTTTAATGTTCAGATAAAAGCTCTCTGTTGGAAAACAATGAGATTTTATATATCTCGAGGTATAAGTCAATCTCTTATTTAATATCTCCAACGTAATTTTTTAATAATTTTAACTTTTAATTATTTAAGAACATTAAAGATAATAAAACAATATTTTGACTAATAATGACATAGACTTTTTTAAGATTTTGTTCCTTAGACTAGTCCTTAAAATTTAAAAAAATAAATAAATGGGGTTTTGTGGAACTTCCTTTTTTTATAAATATGTTTTTATTCCTCTTTAGCATATAAGGAAAACCATATTTCCTATTTCATCCTCTTTTTCGGATTTGGTATAAATATTGCTCTTCATTTTCTCAAATTACTCGGAGTATTTTGTGTATTAATATTAATTGTAAACCAGTGGCGCACACAAGGGGGGGTCCTGGGGGTCTAGACACCCCCCCACCCAAGCCCTTGATTTTTTTCCGATTGGTTATAATTCTAAGTATATAATACGTAAAATTTAATTAAATACTTGTTATTAATGATTAATTTTATTAATTAATGCTAATTATTTATTCAATAATTAGTTTTTTACTGAGATTTGTTCCTGAAAATTGACAAAATCAAAAATAGCATGATACAAGAATGGTGAAATTTCAACCCCGGACCCACCCCCTTGAAAAATTCCTGTGTGCGCTACTGTTGTAAACATTTCCACACATTAAAATGTAATTCTAAAAAGTGTTAATACTTGATATAAGAATATTCGTGTTTATATATGTTGTATCGAATTACTGAATTTCAAATCAATTTTGCAAAAATGATAATAAATTGATCTATTTTATTCCATCTTTTTTCGTAAGAATTTTCTTTGGATTAAAACAATATACATAGTTCACAAGCGAGTAAAAATTCACATATAAAGTTCCCAGCGGCACACAAAAAAAGTTTTGTTTTAATGCAGTTTTGTTTTGTATATAACGTTTTTAGCAATATAAATTCCATTAAATTTGCAAGAACTCTTTATAACTTTAAACAAAATGCTATTTATCTTCAACACTCAGACAAGGTTAGCATTGTTTAAAATGTATCCTTTAAAAGTATATAAATATTTTAAACTTTGAAGAGATGAATTAGTATCATATTTTTATAAAATATCTTTAAACTTTTAAATTTTGAATTCTTAAGGGCACATGATACGATTTATAAAAAAGTCTTTGATTTAATGGTTTTTACAATTTTTTTACTTGTAACCTACGTGTATGTGTTACGTAATCAGTTTTTGTACTCAAAATGCTACAAAAAAAAATAACCATTTAATTTTTCAAAGAAAAAATTATAAATTTACTAAGGGGGATTTTAAAATACTACCCCTCTTACAGTAATTAAAGAACACGCATGAAATTTTATTTACAAGCACGTTAAACTATGTACAACAAATGTTGGGGTATAGGGTTTAAATTAATACGACAGATATTCGTAAAATACTTTTTTTATGAATGTTTATTGAAAATTCCTTGGAAAAAAAAAAAGAAATTTAAGTTTAACTATTTTTAGAAAAATGCATTTTGCTTTGGTTCAAAAACGCATGCCAACTTTTATTATATGTATTAATAGCAATAGTTAGAAAAAATATCGAAGCATTTGGCACAATGGGGAAAAAAGCCTTAGCATTTTTAAATGAAGATATAAACTAGATTTTTTTTTTCTTTATGAAATAAATCAATTTAAAGTTTTCATTTGCCATTGGGACCTGAATATAAAAACGAATATAAAAGTTATCATAATTCTGGAGTTTCTTTACTTAGAGCTTTCAAATTTTGATGTAGAAAATTATATACAGAATAATTTAGGCGAAAAAAATTTTAATTTGAATCGTTCTGTGTCCCCATAACTGCTATAAACTCACCATGCATTTTCCAACGTCTGAAGGGAAAAAAATATAACGGCGAAATAAATAAATGCTTTTTACGAAAACGCGCTTTTAAAGGAAGTCGCACATTAAATTTCCGTCACACATAATGCAATCTAGCAGCACTTCCTCCTTCGCAACTTACTTAAATAAATTTTTTCTCGTAGATGTTGAATAATGCTTTATTTTGTCTTACACCGACTAAGAATCCAGAGGTCAAAATGGATTTTTAAACATGAACTTGGAAAAAACTAACACTACTTTATGCTATATATTTTATTTGTGAGAATATAAGTAACGTCTGGGGGCCCTGGTATTTTGGACTAGAACTGTAAAATCCTGCGTATAACACTCACCGCTGTATAACGCGCACCTATACTTTCAAAATGCATTTTTTTAATTTTGAAGTATATTCGCCGTACAACTCGCACACCCTTTTTGACGAAGAAACCTGAAATGTTCGTATGCACTGCTCTTATATTTTTAAGTCATTTTTTCGAGGTATTACCCCAGAAGGCTTTGGAAAAATAGTATACGTCTATAATTACCCCTCTTGAGGTTCAAAAGGTACGTCATTTCTTTAAAATAAACAGCATTTCAATTATATGTAGAAGTCTTATTTCTTTCTGCTTATTACATTTTTTTATTTTTAAAGCATCTTTTTTATATCCGGCGTATAACGCGCATCCGTAATTTTCGATCTTATTTTTTGTGTTAAAAGTGCGCGTTATACGCCGAATCTTACGGTATGTATAATATTAGCTACGTATCCATCTGGCATAAATACTTCCTCTGTTTAAAAATTTTGTGAAAATTTTATTCCAAACGCATAACATATGCTGTATTTATTACTTTAACGATTAGGTAATCATTATTCTGTAAAATAACTAGTTCGTAGAATCGTAAAACCCAGTATACTTTGACTGACATGTTTAGGTAAATCATGAAATACCCAGTTATCTTACGAAATAACGAATTCTTCACATAAACGGTAACATATATAAAAATATTATAACTCAGCTTGTATGTGAATACACATTTTCCCAATTTCGAATATAAAAAAAATGGCTCAAAAATTTCCTTGAATACGTTTTACCTCTTGCATGAGTGCTTCTTAAATTATTCCATGAATATTTTAAATTTAAATATATCCTATCGGAATATTCTGGTAAGAAAATTTACAAATACTTCCAACCAAGAAATGTCTGTGCTTCTTTGGATTGCTGCCTTTGGGGAAATCTTAAGAAAGACCAACTTACCGATCCGAAAATTTTATCTTTATTAAATGTAAATATATTTTCAAATAAGATCAAAGTTGAATGTGTGTGAATGTGTTATATTCAAAAAAATTTCATTAAATAATCTATCTAAAATATATGTATTTATAGAAAATAAGCGACTCAATCACTCATCACGAAATCTAAGTACCTTATTAGACCTACAGACTTGAAATTCGGTAAACATGCTTTTTTTATTGAGTAGAGATGCGATAAGAACGGATTTTAAAGAAATCTATTATCAAGGAGCTTTGAGAGGGTTAAAAAGGGGGGGGGGGAGAGACTGTTATGGATTAAAAAAGTTCCCGTTTTTGAACTATTAGACCTACAGACATGAAATTTGGTAAACATGCTTCTATTGTTGAGTAGAGATCCACTAACAACGGATTATAGGGAAATCGATTTTCAGGTGGGAGGGAATAAAAATTAAGCGTATTTCCGTTATAGAAATTCAAGTCTTTGCCTTTTAGAAACAAGAGTGAGTGAGTGAAAATGAACTTCTCACTGTTCAGCTACTCGAGGGCTTTCGGCGACGGACCTCGTAATTTTGATCCATGGTCAAGTGACGAGGACGGCACCTGAGCTGGCACTCCTACCACACCAATGGGAGGACGTTTAAGCTCTCAACAGATTTCACGTGCAATGCTCCCCTACACGGTGGGTCTTCAGCGGTATTAGGCTCGAACTCATGACACGCCGGCCACGAGACCGTTACCTTGACCACTAGGCTACCGTGGCCACTTAAAAACAAGAGAAGAGGGCTAGAAGAATGTTTTTCAATGCAATAAAAAACCTAAACTTAGGACTTAGATGTGAATAACTTATAAATAGTGTATAATATAACATAAAATGAAATACCCTGCAAAAACGAAGGTTAAAAGCTTGTATATGAATATTTTTAAGGTGTCTCGGAGGTGTTAAATTTCTCTAGAGGACTGCAAATATAAACAATCTTCAAACAGGTATAATTCTTTTAAATTTAAATTAAATAATTCGAATCTTGTACACATTTGTAAAGGAATGGAGCTTCAGAAAAGTATAAAATGTTTAAAATATAATCATAATTTTAAAAATTATAAGCATATATGAAAATAAGAAAATTTTCTATAAGAAATATTAATTAAGTTTTACGTCGCGCATGCTATTTCCTAAAATAGTAGATCTAATTACTAGCTATAAGTTGATTGATAAAGTTAAATGTATCCTTATTACACTGTGGTAATATTATATTAATAGAATAATAAATTATAATTTTTAAAAATAAAATAAATTACATTTTCAAATTTTTTTAAAAAATTTCAATATTTTTCAAATATTTTGAAACACACAAAAGATATATTATTCTTAAATAATGTAGGATTTAAAGAGTATGATACATTTTATTATAATTCTATAAAGTTTTATACATCCGAGGCTACCATTTTAGAAAATAGTGTGTGCGACGCAAAAATTACTTAATATTTATTACAGAATTTCCATATGCTTATAATTTTTAAAATTATGATTATATTTTAAACATTTTATACTTTTTTGAAGCCCCATTCCTTTACAAATATAATGCGTAAAAGATTCGAATTATTTAATTTAAATTTAAAAGAATTATACCTGTTTGAAAATTGTGTATATTTTCAGCTATTAGAGAAATTTAACTCCCCTCAGACTTCTTAACTGTTTAGAAATTTAACCATATTTTTATTCTAATTTTTTAATTAGTATTTTTATGGGGCTGTGGTGTCTGGTTAACTAAGTAATGAACCGCAGCCAATGGATGATGGTTCAAATCTCGGCTTCCTAAGACCGTTTTGTAACGATGCTTACTAAATCTGTTGGAGCTTAATGTCTTGAAAAGGGATGTATCAACTAGGTTATTGTAAGTTTAAAGTTTAGAGTCGAGTTATTTCGCTCTCGTGTTTCTTTTTCTTCAATGTTAACAAACAATAACTTAAAAATATTACTTACCAAATGAAATAACCCTATCGTTCTAAGATATAGTCTTTATGTGTAGAACTGACCAAAATGAGACAAATCAGAAAAAAATTCGTGGTACATAACATCAATATACAATGACGTCTTAAGATTTCTTGAAGCCTTGAACCCCTGTATAAAGTAGGCCTCAGCTGTTAACCATTTTAAGTTGACAGCGTATAGCATACGTCAGTGGTCCCCAATCCTTGGGCCACGGACCGGTGCGTGGATCAAATAGTACCGGGCCGTCCAGGGGGAAACATTAAATTATTTCCATTTTATTTTCTACGGTGTATTTCTCTCGAGTTTGCGCTACTTTCCTTGGAAATAACGTTATATTCCATGTTAAATCCCTTTACATTCATTTTTTGGTGTACCTGTATTTTTTTTCTGGAGGTATATTTTAATATACCGTAAAATCCGGCGTATAACGCGAACCTATACTTTCAAGCTTCATTTTTAAATTTTTAGGTATATTCGTCGTATAACGCGCACCCCCTTTTTTACGAAGGAGCCTGAAACGTATATGCGCAATGCTCTAATGTTTTGAAGTCATTTATTCGATGTATTATTCCAAAAGTTTCAGAAAAAAACAGTACACTTCTAGAACTACAACCCTTTAAGTTCATAAGGAATGTCATTTCTTTTAAATAAACAGTATTTCAATCTACGTAGAAGCCTAATTTTTTCCTATGTCATCTTTTTTTTATTATTATTTTTAAAGCAATCGTTTTTATACACGGCGTACAACACGTACCCGTAAATTTCGATCTCATTTTTTGTATTAAAAAAACGTGTTATACGTCGGATTTTACGGAATTTATATGTAATGTGTGTGTGTGCTCCAAGATATTAGAATATATTTCATACGTAATTTTAGCATGTTTAAAAGATTGTTTAATGTTTTTTTCTGAAAAAATGTGATCATGTTACGTTTGATTTTATATTATAAAACATTCAAATTAATTGTATTTTCTTTTCTTTTCAGGTAAGTTATATATTCCTGATGTATTATTATTATCATTGCATGTCACGTGAGTCATTAGAGTTTATTAGTCTTTTCCTCATTAGTTCTCATTTTTATACCCGGCGTATAACGCGCACCCGTAAATTTCGACCTTAATTTTTGTGTTAAAAGTGCGTGTTATACGCCGGATTTTACAGTAATTAAATTTAAATTATTAAATCAAAAAATCTGAAGTATAAACAATCAACGTTCTCTCCTCTAAGCGGGCCGCGATAAAATTATCAAACGTTGACCGTTCCTCGACGATAAAAAGATTAAAAAGCACTGGTATTGTTGTTAAATACCCGCACAAGTGGTAACCTATAATAAGTGAATGTGCATGACTCACAATTTCACAGACCTTCGCACAAACCAACTGGATTGACTACCGCCTTTCGACTAAATGAGAAATGATGGTCTATGCCAGCGATACTCCACCTGCGGCCCATCGGCCATTTTTGAGTGGCCCTGTCGTGGCTCATTGCACTAACAAATTCAATTATTGGAGAACAATGTACAAAAAATTTAACAGGAAATTCTATCAATCAATCAATGAAATGTATCAACTTTGCTATCAATTATTTTTTAATAGAATGTAAGCTAGAGGCTTGTCATAGATGAGAGAAAATAAAAATTATGCCATGACTCAGTAAAAATTCATAAAAGTAAATATTTTTTGTCTGTGTTCGATAAAAAAGTTAATATAGTATTAAAATAAAAGCTAAAAATGAGTTTTATAATATTGAGATCAATTTTGTTCGTAAATGTTGCTTTGGTCTTATAGTCTGCTTCTTTCACTATCCGCATGTTGCGGCCCGAATGAAATAACTGTCATGTGTATGCGAGCGGCGTGAAATACCTGTCATGTGCATGCGGCTCGGAGGGAAAAAAGGTTGAGTACCCCTGGTCTATGCTGTAGGCCTAGATGTGGACGACGGATATGACATAATAATGCAGTTATAGCACTGTTGCGAGTTGGCATATAGTTCGAAATTATAATTGGTATAATTCGAATATTAATCTTATTCATGCCGAGTGATAAACGAAGCTATGCTCCTTCGAAGCTGAGACCTTGGCGTAACGGAGAATATGAGGGCCCCTGCAAACTCAGGTTTTGGGCCTCTTGCCCCCCCCCCCCCTTGAAATGCGAGGGTTGCGGGGGTGTACGTTTCGCTACTGGCCCGGGCCATTCCTGTCAGTACAAGTTTTCAAATATCGTTAAACCTCGTTGAATTTTTTCCATACTTTCAAATCCAGAATAACTTGACGTTTCACTTTGACATAACTCAGAGTACCAAATAACTTATTATCACAGAATCCCCTTAAAAATTGGAATGTTTTTAATTGGATACAACTAGCAATTCCAACGCTGCTTGTTAATTGGATTTTGTGTTACATAGTTGTAATATCACCTAAGAGTATAAATTAAAATTATTTTGAAACAATATTCTTTTAAAAAATTCAGATTTTAGGGCCTTTGAATTTAGTACACATATACAGTCTCTCATTTCAACTGTAAGACATTAATTTAAAGTAAATACATCAAAACGTAAGAAAAGTATGGCTATGTTGCTTTCGATTCCTAAAGCTTTCGGATTCGCAAGCGCATCGCAAACGATTTTTAAATTTTAAAAGATATTTCCCAAGCCTTCAATTTAAAATATTTAGTATAACTTTATAGAAATTAAAGCATTAATACGATATTTATATAAAAACCAATGAGAAGCATTTAAAACAATCACTATTTTAAACTAAGAAAAAAATTTTAATTTTAATTCCATCTTGAATATCCAATTGCATTTCTTTAAATTATATTTTGTTTATGGAATATTTTAGGCATCACAATCCAAGAAATTTTAGGCCAAACACGATGCTTCTTAATAATTTCATTGACTTCTGACTACGCTCAAAATGTTATACAATGAAATTTAGAATTTAATGCTCACATTTGCTATATTTTATTTTTCTTCATTACTAGTTATTCGCTTAGAGAAATATATTGGAACATTAACAAAGAAAAACCTATTCAGTGTTGCCAGATCGTGCGATTTTTCGCAAATTTTGTACTTTAAAAAAGTCTCCGCTACTTTTTTTTATCCTATTGCTATTTTGCTAATTTTACGCTACTTCACTTGATGGCTCCGCTACTTTTTTCTACTTTCAACCACACATAAAAGTTTTGGAAAGAGTTCGACAAAATGACTTATTTTGGAAAAATCACCGAAATTGGTGACTTTAGTTGCCAATGAATACATGGAGAAACTCCAAAACGCCACGGAATGCTGTAGGATATTGATTTTAAATATGTATTTTGAATAAACTGACAAGCAAAAGTAAAATAATTTCTCCAGAATCTACAAAAGAAATCTATCAAAAATGTCATAATTTTCTCAAGACTTCGCATGTGAGCAACTTTTAAACCGAATCCTTTTTAATTATGTAACTTTAAAAAAAGAGAAATAATTTTTACCCTGATATTTTTTTAATATTCAAATCATCCTTCTTTTTATGATCTGCCTTTAGAATTGGCAGACCAATCTAAATAGGATGTACTGGAGAATCAATGGAGACAAATTTTTAACATACGGTTGAAAGATGTTTTTCATTCCAAATCTGAACATTTAAATGAAGGAGCATTATTTTGCAATTTTAATATAAAAGACGTAATTGGAAGTCCAAGAGATTTAGCTACATTTGCTTTAAATCTTTACAGTCTACTCATAAGTAATGTATCTCTGTGGAAAGGGTATTTTCGTCAACAAAGACAAAACTAAGGAGTCGAATGTGCCTTGAACTGTTGGATTCAATTCACAGAATCAAAATGACTTTGGAAGAACGAGGGACTTGCTGCGTTGATTTTATTTCATCGCCACAAATGGTTCAATATAATTCAGAAATTTGTAAAAAAGACACAGCAGATCAGAATATTGAGCAAGAAGAATTTGAATGTATTTTAAATAATTAAAGCATTTTAACGTATTTTTTAAAACAGTTTTACAAAATTGCCAAATAAAAAAAATTATATTTATGAATTGTAAGTGAAAATCTATTCGCTACTTTTTTCTACTTTTTCCACCTTTTCGTGCTACTTTGCTGCATAAGTTTCTGGCAACTCTGAACCTATTAACATGATCCCTACTACTACATCGATTCCTAACTGTTCCTTTCCAATTTATGCGATAGTCTGACGTGGTGTGAAAATTTGGTAGTGAAACACTAACCTAGATATCGAAATCTAAAATTCAGCATCATGAATCCATTGTTAATAGACCATTATTTCATTAAAAGTTAATCAAACAAATATTTAATCAAATCTATAGATATCTTCAAGTTTTTGGCTGACAATAGGTCCATTTCTTTACACTGAAAGTAATTATTCCAGCACAATGACAGTTCATTTAAAAATAAAATATGAAACAAACAATTGCATATATTTTCAAAAAAAGATTGGACTCATAATAGCTTATAAAAAGAATGCCTAGACTCTTTCTCTCTCTTTCTCATTTGATAGTTCTTAATCGTACCTAAAAAATGTTATTATAATACATTTTTTTCTGCTTATGTAAACACAAATGTAAAAAAAACGCAGTTAGAAAATTGTTTTTAATTACTTTTAATAAAAAAGAAAGTTACTTAAGAAAATATCTTTTTTGTAAAAATATAATCATTGACAAAAAAAACAACAGCGACTAATTTCAAATCTTTTTTCGAAAGAAATTTTTTTTTGGAAAGTTCTATTTCTGAATGATGGCGAAGCATTTTACTTAATGCGAATGCGACTACTTCTATCTCCCTGAAAAGCTCTAAATCACACTTCAAGAAATGCCTGCCGGTTTTAAACTTTTCAGGAGGGTACAATTTAAAAGTTGTAAAATGTTCTTTATTTTTATGCATTTATTCTAAGCTGCAGAGTGAAAAGTCTATCTCTCCTTTGCTAAGAATAAAATTGAAAAATACCAAAGCTCTCTGATCGTTGTGATGGATTTACGAGTATTACTTCTAAAACATGCGAAATACTAAAAAGCTTTGTAGAGAATAAAGATGAAAGAATTTTTTTTTCTCTTTCTGTCTTTCTGAAATGTTTATTTTCTTCTGGATGCATGTATTTCAACTCATGCATAGTAATGGAAGTAGCCTGTATTCTGCAATGCATAAATTTGATTTTTTGTGAATTTTTTTTCCTTCTTTTTTATTTTTATTTTCTTTTAAAAAAACATGAGTGTGTTCTTTTGAAGATAAAATACATTTTATGGCATATACGTTAACACACATATTTACTATAATTCATGAGTTTCTTTTTTGTGAAAACAAACTAACTTATTAATATTACTAGATACTGGAGGTTTTTAGAATGGTCAGTACGGTAACTTCTAATCAAATGTATTTCTTTGTAAAATGTCAAAATTTCGGGTACTTTTCCGTTTAGCAGGCCCAAACGATAAAGTCGCCAAAAATGATACAATCAATGCTAAACGAAATATTCCCGCTTTGGTAACCTTTTTATCAGAAACGTCTTTTTCATAATGCATCAAAAAAGGATAAATAAAAACCAAAGAAGAGCAAACATTTATGACATTTTTGTGTGTGTATATTGTGTGTTTTCGCCAATAAAGCCAGCTTGACGAGATTTGCGCTTGCTATACGGATAAGTACCAAATTTCCTTATTCATACTTCTAGTTTAGCTGTTAATTTTCAAGAATATAACAGCTGATATTTTATTTATAAAGATATATTATTTTTAAGTTTTGCAAAACTGTAATGTTTATTCAATCTATTTAAAATGTCAAAAATTAATGATCATTTGAGATGAAATAAATTGGTTTTTAATTGAAGCATGAAGAAATTTCGTATAGAAAAATTCATTATCCACATTATGATTTTTCAGTCGTCATATTAACATATATAATTACAATAAGTATTTGCCGAATGTTTTTAAGTAGAATTCTGTTTATGATTGATTCTATATTTTAGCACTTTTATTATATATGTTCTTTCAACACTTTTAATAGAAAAAGTATTAGTAAATGTCATACATTTTATGATTAATTTAAGTTTTTTTTTATAAGAATTTAACACACGTAATGCCTATATATAATGTAGACAAACTTAATTGACTTAAAAGTATTTTTAACTCTTTCAAATTTAATTAAAATAATGATTAATACTGTAATCTATCACTCTTTTTGACATTTTTGTCTTTAGATCATATTAAAGTTTTGAATGATGTAATTATATTTCTAAATAGAATATTTTTAATAACTGCTCTAACATAAATAAACCATTTTAAAAACGTAAATAGTTATTTAGAAAACCTTTTTTTTTTTTATTTCTGGTATATTTATTATCATTATTCATTAGGCGTTTAGGTTTAGTAATTATTAAGTTTCTCTCTATATGTAATCAAATATACTCATGTATTTTTTTCTAATTAGTAAGATGATCAGTTTTTTTACAATGAAAAGGAGGACGAAAAATTTAAGAAAATGTTACAACGTAAATACATAAAACATGTTATTAATTTATACAAAAATATGCTAATTATGCTTACATCCCTTTTAATTATTTACTTAAACGAGTATTTTCTCATTGAATGATTTTTTTTTGGTTTGTCAATATATTATTTTCTAATATATATCGGAAATTTCGGAGCAAAAATATCCTTCATCTTTACTGTAAGTACTGCAGTTAAAAAATCAACATTTATTCTTGATTTCTCATTTGTCCCAAAATTACTAATTGAAAAGTCTCTTTCAACTGGTGCATTAGTTCCAAGGCAGCACAACGTAAATTCAAAAAGAACTACTAAATTTTTATATGGAATGTGTTCATTTTTGAAAGGGTTAGTATTTTCACCCACCTTTTATCAATTTCAGCTTGTTGATTTCCCAATTGTTTCAATTTATTATAATTTAAAAATACATTCAGTCCTCCAATTACTTCAAACAGACCATTGTCAACGATTTTAATATCTCAATAATTTCTTTTGATAAAAAATCAACACAATTTTCTTGTGATAAAGTCAAAAAACACCATTGAAAACTATTATTTTCTGTGATATTTGTTTCAGACTATTCTTCTACATATTGGAAACATGTTTGTTTTATCTCTGAATACAGAGATTAAAAGTTAAGTTTTAAAATTTTAAAAGGGGGACAAGTAGGAGGGCACTTTTCGAGGAAGGACAGAACCTATAAAAGGAGGACGGTTGGTCACCTTAGAATTGGATTTTAAATCTTATATATAAAGTTTTTTAATGAACACATTCTTTATCAAGATTTTTAAATACCCAATTGTTATTTACCAGACTAAAGAAAAAATATAATTTCTATTTATTTTTTTAAATAATTAAAAATACGTAAAATTAAATTCGTTTTAGGATAAAATTTTTGATTTATTTTAAGCGAACACTAAAATGCCTTTTCGATCAAAACAAATCGGGACGTAAATCTTAATGTGGGAAGAAATATATATTTTAGGTCCATTAATATTCGAGATTGTGTGTTTTCCCAAGGCATAAAAATGAGGAAAAAAAAATAATCCGTGAACCAGAAATGTAATGAGAAAAACCTTAAAAGTTTATTTTTACTTCAAAAATAAATAACTGAAAACTGTGCAGATGCATTCTGGAATAAAAATAAGGTGTAAAATAATTTTACTCGGAGAAAACACTGAGTTCTTTTAACTTTTGGGAATGAAAATCAATTTTGACAGACTATACTTTCCATATTCTGTTTTTCTGGCACTCAGAACATTTTGTTTGGGTTGGAATAAATTGATTTCCTTTCTGTTCTACTTTTAATAGTTTTATTTTTGCACCTAGCGGCAAAATTTTTGTTTGAATTGAATTCCGTTTCAAAGTGACAAAAGAAATTTGCATATCTGGTTTCGTGCTGACAACTTTTAAAAAATCTTTTTATGACTTTTCTTAATTTCTTGTACATATTTCTTTTTCAGAATTTCAAAATACGTGTCTGATTGGTGGGTTTTTACCCTTCATCTAATTTATCATTCAATTTTTTTTCTCGTAATTATCTGTTTGATGTTTTGTTGTTGATATACCTATTATTACTTTATAAAACTATTAAATTTGAATTTTAAAATATTTTTGTTAATGCACCATCTTCTACTTTTCATATCCATTTGGAGAGCCGCATCCCATAAAAACAAATGATTCATAAAAATTTCATCAAAAACTACTTGAATGAAAAAAAGAATATGATAATCATTATGTTAAGATAGTATATCCGTAATGGTGTTTACTGTTGCTTTGATTGTTACGTCGCACTGCGAAGCAGCACGAGGGCTATTGGCGAAGAACCTCGTAATTTTGAACAACGGTCAATTAATTGACCAAGACAACATCTCACCCACCCAAACTTTCACTCCACGCCAGCGGGTGAGTGAATTTAACGTCGAGGGCTTTTGGTGACGGGCCTCGTAGTTTTAAACCATGGTCAAGTGACAATGACGATACCTCAGCTGGCACCTCTCTCTTCTAACTTCCACACCACACCAATGGGAGGATCTTTGAGCTTCGACAGATATAACGTGGTCAAACAGAACATATACAAAAAAATTTCCTAAATGAGAGCGACTACGATGTTTAGAAAAGATTGAATACTGGAGATAAACTATGGGGTGAATACTGGAGATCAACTATGGAATGTGTGGGGGATAAGTCATTAATGCAATTGGCCAGAATGGATAGATACATTTTTCCTTTTGAAAGGGGTTGAAACTCAATTTCCCCCATCCAACAAATGTTTTGCCTTCGGTTCTAAACCGCACTCGATTTTCAGTAGCCTTAACACTAGAAAAGTGATGCGGCTTAAATTAGAGTAAATACGATATTTATTTTTCTGACTTTAATTCATGATTATTCATAAATACTAGTGAATGCTGAATATTATACCTGTTTACTCTGAGTTAGCGCTGAATGTGACCTTACACTATTCTAATGCAAATACTATATTATTTGTTTTCACATTCTCTCTGATTGTTATGACTTTCCGGAATGTTATCAATCACTGCGTTGACAGATGAATCATATAATAAAGAAACAGTATGCTTTTATAATAAGTGTAAAAATTCAAAAAAAGGAAATTTTTGCTATTTTAATATGATGCAAAAAAATATTTATTTCCAAAATGTAATGATAGTTTTTTTTTATCACCTTAAGTGTATTGTTGTCACTGTTTTCCTTCTTGTTTGCTCTCTAAAAAAAGTTTCAAGTTTTCACTTCGATTTTTCATCTCAAATCACACAGAAGCTTGAAGCATTATTGTAGACTTTTACGTGTTTTATCAAAAATTTAATGTTAGAATGGTCTATGACTTCTTGTCTGTTCCAATTTTATTGTAAATAACTACTTTAAAACTCTAACGGAAAAAAATGGATGGAATCGTATTATAAGGAAAATGGAATTATATATACTTACTCTAAATTAACTTTGAAGAAATCATTTTTCTTTGTGATATCATTAAAAAGTTTCTAAAAAAAAAGCATATATGTGGTAGAAATACTGTTGAATATAGTTTAAATAATCATTCTGTACTAGAATACATCTCATATCAAATGTTTGTAAAATTTCTTACATGATAAATGTTATGTGAATTGTGAAATATTAATATTTTCTCTTTGATTAACTTTCAATTAAATGTGCTCTTTTTTTTAGATTAAAATATTTCTAAATATTAGAGTGATAAATCAATCATGGACTGAATGAAAAATTCTTTTATCATTAATACACTAGGCTTTAATTTAAAGGGAAATATATTTATCTTGTATATAGTTAATAGAATATAATTAATATCTGAATTTTATGATTATTTCTACGCGAAATAATTTTATATTTCTTTAAATATAAAGGAATGTATTCTATATATTAAGTTTTTTCAGAGCAAAATGTCTTCTCATTTTTTTGTTCACTTTCATTTCACCGCATCTTAAAAGTTTGGCCGCGATCTATATAAAAAAATAAAAAACGAAGCCACTGCCAAGTTTGTTATTTCTTTTTCACTTTATATTTTATCGATTCGCGAGAAGATATTCCTTTGCGGTGTCTTTATTTTTCTACCTTTAAATTTCGAAGGCACCTTCTCAAACTGGTTTCTTGGAAAGTGACAAATGTTTTCTTGGATCACAAGAAATACATGAAATTCAAGATTGAAATATCAATCATTTCTTTAAAAAAAATAACGGAAGCGTTTCCACCTCCACCCCCCTTGAATTTTTCTTTCTCTGACAAGCAATTTGTTTTGAATTTGCTTTTATTTACCCAATAAAAAATTTTTTAAATAATCGCAGAAACTGGAGAAATTCTGAGGTTGGGCGTAAAATATAATGTGAAATTTTGACCAAATAATATGTAAACACAGTTTGTTAATGATTTGGAAAACGTTTTTGTAATTTTTTAAAACTTTAATATAGAAAATGGGACATAGTTTGTATTATATTGTCTTGTATTTTAGCAGAAATAAATTTCCCTATTATAACAATATAAAAACATTTGATTTTCATTCCAGCTATTAAAGAAAAGTGTTTATGTTAATTTTCCATTATATCACAAAAAAAACCCTAGTTATATTTTAATAAATTTATTGTAATTTATTTAATAATATAACAATATAACAATTTATTGTAAAAAGTTGCCTCTAATGTAATATAATGAATCTCTGGTTGACTAAAATATTTTTTTTTCTTTTCTCGCGGGTTTTATTTATTTCTTTATGTCACATTTTCTTCTTCAAAACTGCCGTATTTCAAAAATATAGACCTAGACTACTTACTCATTAATTGAAATTCAAAATCAGTGATAAAGTATTCATATATTAGACATTTTTTGCATCTTATTATATATGTTTAATCTATTTGAGACAACACACATAAAAAAAATAATTTTTAAGTATATTTATAATATAATCGCATATGTGCATAATTCGCACTAATATGATAATATATGAATCGAAAGATATATCTATAAAATAATGAAAGCATTGCTTGATAATTCATTTAAATCACCAATTAAAATGCAGTCCACACATTCCTAATTTTTTAATTTTACCCTGTATTTCTATTTCATTGAATAAAATAATGAAATTAAATTGCTTAATTAATGAAAATTTGGTACTTCTTATTATCCTGTCGACCAATTTCGCGAAACAAAAAGACATCGCCAAAACAAAAAAACGTCGCCAAATGCTGTCATCATTATTGTTACTATGTTCGAACGTACGTGAAAACGATTTCCACTATTGGCTGTACATAGCGGTAATTTGCGAAGTCTGACAATATTAATCGAATGTATAATACAGGGGTGACGAACCTTTATGAGATCAACGTGCCACTTTTTCTGACGAAAAGTTTAATTAATGAAGCATAGACTTGCCGTCAAATAATTTTGACTTGTGATTATTTGGAAAATTATATAACTAAATACTCCCAACTCAAAATTCTTTATTTACTGCGAAAAAATAAATTTTGCATTGTATATTAGTAAATTTTCATTTACTACTATAAAATGTTATACGTGTTTTAGTTATACGTGTAATTCAAATTGAGTAACACTAGTGTGACTTCTGTTGTTGCAGATTAGATGACAAATAACTGATGTTAGGATTGTAAGACACTAAGGTTGCGGGTTCGACCCCGGCCCAAGTCGGTGAATTTTCATGATGCAGAAAATCGACAGCGGCCATGTTGTATGATTATACGGCATTTAAATGATCCCTAGAGTGTCTGTACGGCTTGGGTGCTCTTGGCAAAATTAAATCCCAGTACAGGTTCGCATCGTCAGAGCTCAGGTGCCTCCCTTTGTGGAGGAAACAGAACGTTAAAATTACCTGCAGCAATTGGTATCCTCCTATAGGGTGTCGCACTAAAAAGAGATACCAGCTCCCGGGCAATGTACTAGGATCTGTAATGGTAAAACACCAATCCGGAGACCATTAGAAATAAAATAAAAAAAGGATTGTAAAATAATAACAAACAAGTGTGCTCCCCGCCGCATCGTGCATTACGACCGAACACTCGAGTTTGGTCGTAATACTCCACAGTGAATTTTGTTCTTTTGAATTAAAATGAAAACCATTTTGATCGGTGGCGTGCCCAAAATATTGTGTCGCGTGCCATTGGTTCACCATTCCTGGTATAATACGTAAGAAATGAGAAATTTTTTATATCAAAATTAAAGGTTATTATCAATTTTTACTGCATATCACAAAATTCTAAAATTCATTTTTAAGTCACTATTTTTTAGTATTTAATGAAGTAAAAATTTAAAAATAAATATATATACCTGATTTCTCTTATTTCATGTAAGAATACATTTTAAGTTTTTGTTCAATATGATCAATGTTTAGAAACCAAACTTAAGTATTGATGAATGTATATGACTGTGTGTGTGTGTGTGTGTTTTTATTTCTTCAGAACACAAGGTTCTGTAATCACTTCTCGTAATTTTGAACCATGCTCAAACGACGATGTTAAACCTGGAAGTACCTCACACTGGCATTCCCATCCTATCATCATGGAAACTTTAAGATCTGACAGATTAAAAGTGCGTCAGCCTTTCTACTCGATGCATCTTAAGGCTGTCTTCAGCTAATGTTAAAGAATAGGACCCGAATTCGGAATATTTTTTCAAATATAAAAGTACTCAAACATTAATATTATATTCTGGCTTCACTATCCTGTAGAATATCACTTATTTTATCATACTACACATTTTTATATCCGAGTTGACACATTTTTTTTTATTTTATAAAATGTGTTTCGCATTTTTTCTCCTATATCAGGGATGGCGAAACAATGGTACTCGTGTCTTTGATGACACGCTACACAATATTTTGGGCACACCACCGATCAAAACGGTTTGCATTTTGGTTCAAAATAACTAGTTCACTAACAAGTTCCACTATGACGCACTACGAACAAATGCGAGTGATCGATCGTGTGTGCGAGACGGAGGGGAGCTCACTCAATTGTTATTGTCTTACAATCCTAACATAAATTATTTGTCATCCAGTGGCGTAACGGAGAACATTTGGACTTCCCTGCAAAGTCAGGTTTTGGGGGCCCTAGAACCCTGATTCCCCTATCCGCTCTGCAGGGGTGTACGTTATGCCACTGTTGTCATCTAATCCAATGGTATAAAGTACACCCCCACATATCTGGGGGACAGGATTCCAGGGGACCCAAAGCTTGCTCGACGTCAAGTACATATTTAACCAATTTATAAAATATTAAAGGTAAAACCTGACTTTGCAAGGGGGCCCTAATATTCGTCGTTTCGCCACTGATCTAATCTGCAACAACAGAAGTGACACTAATGTTACTTTAATTTGAATTACAATAACTAAAACATTTACAACAATACAGTACAAAATGTATTTTTTCGTAATAAATACAGAGTTTTCAGTTGTTAGTGTTTTGTTTTATTATTTTCCCAATTATTACAAGTCAAAATTATTTGGCAGCATGTCTATACCTTATTGAACATTTCTTCAGAAAAAAATGGCTAGTTCATTCATAAAGGTTCGCCACCCCTGTCCTGTATCGTTATGCTAAATGATCTATGCCTTTACATGTTCAAAGGAAAAACTAATTATTTATAAAATATTTTGAAATTTTAAAAGCACTATATTATAAACAAATGCATGAGTTATAATGTCACGAATTGTTATAAAAATTGAGACATTTTTTCTGTTTGGAAATGTGCTCCGCGTTAAGTTCCCGCTCTCGTACTTATGGTATGTTATCAGAATTTGAAATGCGACTCAATTGAAGAATTGCCAACCTTTACCGCTACGGCTAGGCTAATATTGTAAATCATTCTGAATAAGAATTTTTATTGGGAAATCTTACAAGAATTTAAAAGATAACGTTATATGAGAGAAATCTCATTTTACAAAATAAAAAATGAGATGCTTAGAACTTGCAAAACATAAGCATTATTTTTAACTTTTATTATTCTTTCTAAATTCTTAGCAATCACTGAAGTTAAATATAGACATGAAATAAGTTTATTGAAGTATTTCCATAAATTGGTAACCGCACTTCCTTGTTAAATAATTCCTTGAACAGATTAAAAATAGTTGACGTAGCATCATTAGTGAGTGATCTCTTGTGGTAACGTCTCAACCTGTGCAATGTTTAGTATTGAGCAATGATGCATCATTTTATAAATTCGCTTACGGGATATTAATAAACTATATTTGAAGGAGTTGATGCCTATGGTAGCTGTTCATGCTGCATGTTAAAAAATAGTGATATTGAAGATATTGAGATGGTTTAATGACTTGGCAACTTCCAAACGAATTCTTAACTGGGTTATTCTCTATTAAATATAACCGGATTTCCATGTTTTCATGTGCCACGTGAAAAAATTTATTGAATAAAATGGCAGCTCATATATTGTCTACCTCATCAATCAAAGAAATGTACAATAGCAAAAACTCTTTTAAAGGAATTTTTCGGACATTTCAAAATAAAATGACCAAATTAGCTCTTTCCAGTTGCATGCAACATTTAAACTACCTGGCTGTTAAAAAAATTACTCTGCGCATAATTAACGTTTCTTTATAATTTTATTAAAATCGTGAATTACACAAAGCTGTGTGGCTATCACTCAGAACTAATGCCACCACAATATATTGTCACGATGATTGAAATAAACACACGGTTAGGCTTAACAAGTATTTATTGGAACAGAGCAAAAGACTGCCCTCAACTGGTGGGACTCAGCTTTTATATACCTAGAAGAATATTTAAGAAATATCTGGTTCGAATCAACCAGATTTCAAAGAAAGAATAAATAATATTTTTAATTTAAAACTCCATTATCCAAACTCCATACCAACGAT
The DNA here is from genome assembly GCA_019973955.1 of Trichonephila inaurata madagascariensis. Taxonomy (NCBI): domain Eukaryota; kingdom Metazoa; phylum Arthropoda; class Arachnida; order Araneae; family Nephilidae; genus Trichonephila; species Trichonephila inaurata. The sequence goes on along the minus strand of BMAV01013664.1, from coordinate 141,650 downwards.
CTACGAGTTCAGTGCTCTAACGACCAAGCTACGGTGAATGATAGCAAATTTTCCTTTATACGGCAATATTTCAAAACGTAATTTAACTCTCATCTATTACCAAGGACGTCTTAAGACATGGGCCAACAGGATCAGCTTCGGTGGGGGGCCTCTTCTCGCTCTCGACTCAGCCTCAATAAGATCATGTGATCCGAATAATTTTATTGATCAAATGTTATTTTTGGACAAATTGTTCGAAAAAATGTTTTATTTCTTATTCAACTCCCATGATTGCCATGTTCTTTTTTTTTTTTTAAAAAAAAAAATGGCTTTATTTTACTACGTTTTTGCTTGGCCCAAAATACTAAATAAACGAACAATAAAGGTTTCTTTAAATACAGCACCCATGAAATTGTTTATTTAGCTTACTTTATCTTCCATTCGAGCTGCCTATCACTTTTCCTTAGGATGGATCCAATTAGCAATGCAAATATAGAAAAGAATTCAAGTTTCCTGTTCTTATCTAAAGTATTGTTGCGAAACAAATAAAAACTGAAGATCCCTTTTCCGGGAAGTGAATTTTTTTTATTTTAGCTTATAACTTTCTTTGAGAAAATATAAAGAAAATAAAATGGAGTTTCGAAATAATATTACCTTTGACGAAAAAGAAGTCGGCATATTTTCTGCTGCTATTCTATTTTAAAATGTCGTAACATAAATTTTATATCATACTACCGTTTTAAAGAACCAAATATGTAGCACATTTTCAATTCTTTATAAAATACTTTTTTTTTCTTATTTTACTGCCATATTTAAGAAACATGCTACAAATGTAGCAAAATTTAGTATATACCTCGTTTTTTTTTTTTTACGGGAAAGGGCACTTTTTGTTTTATAATATTTAAAACTATGTGCAAAATATATTAAGATTATTTTTAATATTTGTACTGTGGATCATCTCAATATACTTTCTCGCGGGGCTTTTTTTTTAAAGTCAACTAAGAATGCTATAAGTTCACCTACTTGCAAAATTAAATAGTCTTAATACGACAGAATTGTTAGTGTGTAATGGCATTTGTAGCATTCTATACCAACTTATTCATCAAAATATATTTTTCAAATAACGGAAGAGCATATATTTAAATGTAAAACAACAAAATTTTATTCAGAAAAACGTAGCAGTTATCAATTTATTACGACTTTTAAAAAATGAATGATCAAACTCCCACAAAATTCACGAAAATACACCTTCTGTGCATGTAGGTCCACAGCGAATGCATGAAATATGATATATCACCTTCATTGGCATAACGTATACCCCCGCATTGCGGGGGGGCAAGATTTCAAGGGGCCCAAAGCTTATGGTTTTGCAATCCTTTGTAAGACCCTTGCCCCAAAGCCTGACATTACAGTGAGGCCCTAATATTCTCCGTTACACCACTGAGCACCTTGCTTTGTGTGCAATTTATGCAAACTGTTCAATGGCATCGGGTTTATTGAAATAAAACCAAGTCAAATTCTCCAAGAATTCAAAAGATGAATGAATACCGATATTCATCCTGTACAATGAAGTGTACCATTACAATAGCTTCTCAAAAGTCTCGTGAATTGTATGCGGACACATGATCCTTAATTACTGTTTTCAGAAGGCTACATAAATGAGGGTTGTTTACAAGAAGACCTGCTGTTTACATTCTGCTCCCTCTTAAGAGAAAAGAGCCCGTTTTATGTGTTGCAGAGAACATTAACTTTGGAGCATATATGAGGGGGAAATCATTCTATTCATTTATAAATCTAGATTTATCCTAACTACTGATTCTTGTGGTATTTTCATCTGAAAGGGACCAAAGGCCCATCCTGTGACATCCTAAAGAGAGATCGATACGGCGGCAGATATTTCATAATCTGGCAGACATCATATTGAATGGAAGCACACACATATACTTCATAGACTTTCACAGAAGTTCTGTGACAGCTATGAGGAATATAGGTAAAAACTTGGAGCCCTATGTTTGTCTTTTCAGGCGTGTATTTGACCCTGATTTTATTTTTGTGGATGAAAAGGCTCTTCCGCTTAGAATTCATTTGGCTGACAAATTTCTGAAAGTGAGAATAAATGCAGGATGAATAAGGCTGACACATTTCTAAACCTGAAGCTGATAAGAAATGTTCTTCAGAACGTAACTGCAACGTGTTTTGTTTTCAAGGATCATCTCGGACTCAATAATAACGTTGCCGGATGAATATGATCGATTGCCATGGATTGCACAGTCTCATTTCAAACATGAATTCATGTTGTAAATACTGTATAACTGTAAGAGTTAGTGAGTGAATGAATATTAATGTCGCACTGTTCAGCTACACGAGGGCTTTTGGCGACGGACCACGAAGTTTTGAACCATGGTCAAGTGACGTGGACGACACCTGAGCTGGCACCCCCTCTCCTAACTACCACACCAACGGTAAGACGTTTGAGCTCTCGACAGATTTAACGTGCATTGCTGCCCTACACGGCGGATCTTTAGTGGTACTGGGCTCGAACTCGTGACAAGGCCAGCCACGATCCGATACCTTGACCACTCGGCTACCGTGGCCACATATAACTGTAAGAAAGGACAATATTACGCGGGGGGATCTGCTTCCCCCCCCCCACACACACACAATTTTTTTTTCCTTTAATTTTTGCCATAAAAAATACCCTTTGGCACTTTCATCTACATGTTTTTAGAATGCAAACAACACCCCTCTCTCTCTCCCTCCCAAGTGAGGTTTATGTATCCACTGATGCGACCATTAATGCTTTTTTTGTTCCATGTTGTAATTTCTTTTTCATGAATTTCTTTCGAGGATGAGCCGCATCATTTGTATATGCTTTGAAAATAGTGAGGGGGGTTAACAATTTGAAGTGCCTAGGGCGCCGGGTGGTTAAAAACGGCTCTGTTCAAACCTAATAAACAATTTATCTTAAATTCTTTTTTATAAATTATTAAGTAGAAACCTACTGGCATTTATTTTAAAATATTCGATCAATACTCTCCAAATCCAATCGAGTATTTTTAAATCTCTCGAAAATCGTTCTTAATTTACTTAAAAGGGCCTCTCTTTAATTAGTAACAGAACCTTGTGGGGGAGACTTTTCAATTGACTCCATGTAATCATTTCATCTCTTCCGGCCATTCCAGAAGCTGAAGAGCAGTGAAACCTTTCCTTAACAATACAGGGATCGATAAAAAGGTCAACGTGAGCTTCTAATATGACACCCTATGTCTGGCTTCCACTTCTTTCCTTCCGTGTTTACGCCGACGCTTTGTTTTCTTCAGCCGCGGGCAACGACTCTAATAAGCCCTATTCTTTCCTCTAAAAAGAATTTTGTTCTTCGCCAACAAGGCGTAAAGGGGGAAAAAGCGGGATTGTTTTTAATAAGTCACAATGTGATGGCCTTTAGGTGAAGCAAATATTAAGGTTTTATATTATCGTGGAAAGAGTTTTTATATTTATGTCGTGAAGCTCTTGAAACGAATGATCTGATTATTCTTACGAGCTCACAAAGTTTTTGTATATGTAATTTTTTTAACTCAAAGATTTTTTTTTTAAATTTACGAACATTATGTTTTAATTTGTGTGATAGTTTGTAAGAATTTCAAATTTTTCTTTGTAAAACCTTCGAGGTAAAAGAAAAATACTATTTAATCACCGTATATTTATGTTGTTGATGTGAAAAAAAAGAAAAGAAAGAAAGAAAGAAAGAAAGAAGGGAAAATATAAAAATGAAAAAAAAAAGAAAAACATGAAATGCCGTTTTTTAAATCTTTTTGTTAATTATTGTCGATCTACTCTCAAATTCAATATTATTTTAAAAATTATGAAAATATTTTTAAAAATTTCATCATTAAAAAAAAAGAACATAATTTATTATAATCATGTAAAGTGTAAATAAAACTTTATATATATAAAATGTGAACTTTCATTTTGACTTCGAAATTGTCTTGAAAATTAGGGGAGTAAAAAAAAATTTAATTTAGGTAAAAGCAATTTTTTTTAATGAAAAATTTCAATCATGTAAATTATTTGGAAATTCAGTTCAACAGAATGAGAGGGAGGGCTGGGAGAGAAAAGTATCAATAAAAGTTCATTGTAATGTGGGAATTCTACTTGGGTTCAATAAGAATATTTTTGCATTAAAATACAGTCGAACCTCTATATTGCGAATTTTTCTATACAGCGAACTTTTTCCTGGAACCTTGAACATTTCACGATTTTCTTCGTAAAATAACCTCTCTATAGCGAAGTGCATTTTCTATACAACAAACTTTTTCTTTTGTGATTCAATTTTTGTTCTCCCTTTTATTAAAGTATTTCTGAAAAAATTTTCAAGTTATTCTCTTTTTAACACATTTTATGGTGGTCATGTATCTTGAATTGGTTTTATTAGATCATAACTCGCCGAGAGCAAAAGAGTTCTGTGGACGTTTCCTCCAACAAGTGCAACCTTTAACCCTCATTGCCCAGTTCACTAGAAACACCTTCGATATCCACTTTCACCCTCAATGGAGTTGTCCTGTGTCCCCTTGTCCTAATTATAAAAGAATGTATGTTTAATGTTACTTGTATGCTTTAAATTATAAAATGTCCTTAAAATTCATTTCTTTTATTATAAAATTATTTTCTTAATATTGAAAACACAATGAATTCTTCGACATTCTTTTTTCTTATTTTCCTTGCAGTTTTTCTTTCTTTCTTTCTTTTTTGATGGGTAAGCTATATAAAATAAACATACATTACTTTTAAAAAAGGTGTGAATAATTACTTTTTTTAATATATAGTGTTTATGAATTTAAAATTTGTTTTATGTGGTTTATAAAGTATATTAAAAGATGAACCTCTGTATAACGAATTTTCCATATAACGAACTTTCTTCGGGATTTAGCGACTTCGTTATATAGAGGTCCGACTGTATTCATTAATTTAAGTTTCCCATGCAAAAATTCGTTTTAGGGAGGTAATTGTGTGTCTAATTGTTGAAAGCCGTCATTAACTTTTTTAAAAAAAACTTTTCTATGGTTCGCTACAAACCCAATCCTGTATTTACAATTTTCCGTCCTGTGTTTTTATGTGGTTAACTGATAAAACTATGATTTAATAATTTGAATCCATCTAATGTTCTATCCCAATGAATAATCGAAAATAAACTCAAAAAGCTGTTTATTTAAACATTTCGAAGCCTGAAGTATTTGTGTTCACATTAACCCTTTATTTCCCGACGGTACCTTATAAGTACCACTCACTTTAAAATTACAAGGAATAGCCATTTTTACGAATACTCTGACGAAAATTAGCAGGAATATTCTTTTAAATCCACTCTTCCAAGATATATGGCAGCACGCAGTTTTTATGATGAGTATTTTAGAGGGGAAGGCGAATAGTTTGTAGCAGAAATTGCGTTTTCCGCTGATGGCGTTTTCAGCGGATTGCGAAGATTGTCATTTTTGTTCCGAAAATATAGTAAATGTCGAAAGATGTGTCTTATTTTTTTTTTTTTTTGTATGTTAATGAAGACCTTAGAAAACAATTTGACTATTTATTTTAAGTGAACAGGCTGTATAATTAACTTTACAGTTGAATATCTTTAATTAAGTAATTAGCTCTAACTAATTAAATTTCTCGAGAATTTTGTTTATGTATATTCCTTAATTTTCAATGTAGTGATTAAAAAAAATATTTTATGAAAAAAACTGCAGCAAATCATAATGCGGTAGATAAAAGGTTACAATTTGAAGCAAAACCGGCAAAAATATTATACATTGCACTTATTTTATTACAATAGCTTAAATAATTGTGGCTTCAATATGATACATATATGTGTTGGAAATGCAATCATTGCTAAATAAATAAAATATTTTTACACATTCTAGAAAAATAATTATAACTTACGATTTTTCTTGAATTAATTAAAATAACATTAAATTTTTTATTATTTTTGCTTTGATTCCTATCTGCCGAATTTAATTCACGTATGGTATAGTGTAGAACTTTGATGAGTGAAGAAATTCGGTGAATTCGGTCGATATTTCACAGAGAGACTGTATATTTTGTAAAAATTAAACAATATTAATTCAAGTAATACAAATGTAGGAGTATCTTGAGTTTTTTCAAGTAATATCACAGTTAGAACCTACTAGAGAACAACTGGTTACTAACCATATAATTCTGAATCACGCTCAAATTACAAGAACGAGATTACCACTTGAGAAAATACTGCTTTCTTCTAACTTCCTCACCTCACCACGGACTTAGAAACATAGTTCCATTGAACTTGTAGTGGTTAAGAGAGAAATTTGTTCACGCGCTCGAGGGCCATTTTCGTTGATCAAGACTCAGAATTGAAGTATCTTCGCCAAGAACTCTTTGTGTAGTCACAAGATAACGTTGTTTAGTAGATGTAAAAACTATTGATTCAAGCCCTTTTTTTAAAAAAAATATAAAATTATACTCTTAATAAGAATAACAGTGAGTGTTTTTTATTTCTTTTACCACAAAACTTCAAATTGGTTTACTTTTTCTACAAAAAAAGATGGGTCTTTCTAAATTATGATGACAAATAAGTTTTTCTCTTTTATTGAAAAAAGTAATTATATTTAAAAGGGAAATAGAAAAGAAAAATTAGGAAAAACCCCCTCCTGTACCTGCTCCCTGGCATGTATCCAGTGCGCCGTCGCCGCCGAGTTACCCCTCCTTCTCTACCCCAAGGGTGCCGGGGCGGTGCCAGAAGGTCGATCGTCGCTGGGGCGAGCGGGTTCGATGGGCGAGTCCGCCAGACGGCGGGTCGGCTCAGCCATCCCGGATTCGGATCTTTCTCCCGGATTTGAGGCCGAGGATGACGACGATGAACTGGACGAAGCAACGGTGAGTGACGCGCTCTCTTTCCAGGTTTTCCCCACTGAGTCACGGTTTTCAAAGGAAGGGGAAAAAATGTTGGCAACTCTTGTACGGGATGTCCGATTTGTGGATGTTTATTTTATATTATAATAGATTTCTAAAAACTATATATGCAAAAATAAGTCTTTTTTCCATGTTTTCGTTTTGTTTTGTATATAATTGTTGAATAACACATACAAAATATTATTTCCATTTATTTTGATAAACCGAATTCCATTTCTAACTCCTGTCAATTTTCCGTTTTATTACTGAAAATTTGGAAGAGTATTTCTGAGGTATTTTTGCGATAACTATGTATTTGTTGTTTATGTATTTATATTACTTTCCTTTTCTTTTCTTCCCTTTTTTACTTCTCAAAAAAATTAAAACAGGGATTTAAATTTTAAATTTTTTTTTAAACAAACACATTTTAAAGCATTGATTTGTTTACCTAATAATTATGAAAGTTTATTTTTCTTAATTAGATGTTTTTAATTGTGAATTCACACATTTCCATGTTGCATATTATAGTTTCAAGTCTTTAAAAAATAAGTTTTAACGTACTAGCATGGAGCGATTGTTTACCTCCCTTCGGACACGTAAACAGAGAAAAGTGGCATTCTGTCGTTTGAAATTTCAGAATGTAGGTCAGCTTGATCAGCTGACTTAGATTCAGTGGCTCTGGTCCCAGTCTACATAAGTAAACAAAAATGTTGTTGTTGGTTTCTCGAATTCTAGCAATGCAATTTATATGTTTTATTTGCCTTTAAGGTATCCGACTACGTTCGGAACCATACTTTTGCAGAAGCGTATAAATGGATAATATTTATGATATTTAGTGTCACTTAGATTAGAAAATGTATATAAAATTGTCTTAAGAATAGTATTACAATAAAAAATTATTTAAGTACAATATTTTGACAAAAAATGAACATAGAATGACCCATTTTCAAAATATTCTCCTTTTGTGAAAAATGCTTCTATATTATAATAATATTTTGCCTGTATATAGCTCAAACCTTTGTACAGAGGCTCAACTAGAATTTTTGAAATATATAACTTAGAAGTGGGTTTACTCATGTTTTACGACTACAGAGGGGAGAAATTAAAAAAAAACGCCGATAATTATTTCAATGGGTTGTAACTCTGAAAATAATGTGAATTTTTCAAAATTCATAGGTGTGCCTCTGTACAGAGGTCTGAGCTATATACAGGCAAAATATTATTATAATAGAAGCATTTTTCACAAAAGGAGAACATTTGGAAGAAAGGTTATTCTAAGTTAATGTTTTGCCGAAATATTGTAATTGAATAATTTTTTTTGTCAAAATGTCCTTATAAAACAATTTTATACATGTATTCTAATCTAAGTGACACTAAATATCATGAAAATTATCCATTTATGCGCTTTTTTAAAATCACGGTTAGTCGGATACCTTAAACATTTCTCGATTCATCAAATTATTATTATTATTATTATCCATCTCCTCACATACAACTGTTATTCCATTTTGATAAGAAAAAAAATTTTACTTTGGGGTAATAGTAGGGAATAGATGCTTTAGTTTTTGCTTACTTTGCAACCTTTTTTTAACAAACTTAATATTTTTAGTTATAGTTATTAAATTATAATTCCAGAATCGAACAGTTGAAATGCATTTTTGTATTTCTTTTTGTTTGACTTGTCAGTTAATAATAACACTTATCTATATCCAAAACTTGAATCTCTAAAATTAAACCCCTTTCACTTCTTTTTCTTATAATGATACATTTTTAAGAGTTTTTGATCAAGGTAGAAACAAATAAAAGAAAAGAGAAAATCGAAGAGAAAAACTATTATATAAATAAAAAAAAAATTTCATTCAACAAGAATTAATTTTCATATATTTCTTTCTTGTTTCTCATTTTTAACATGCGTACGTTACCATGTTTTGTTTGTTTCTCTTTTAATTAAAAGTGGGAAAGAATTAACTTTCGTTTTCGTAATGTTTAAGGATATTATTTTTGGTTGAAATTGAGGAAATACAAACTCTTTCGATTTTTTTCAAAATGCTCAGGAAAATTATTTTTTGCTTATAATCATTTCATCTCATATTTTTTTAAAGCCTGTTGTTCTTTATTAATGTTTCAAGTGATTTATTAAATAAAAGTAGAATTCTAGAAAGAAAATTTTTTCTACCTAAATAAAAATAATAGTATTTTGTTACATGCTTTTTAAAAATCAACAGTTGCTCTCTATATTTTTTAAATTAATGATGTAGTAAAAAATAGGTCTCATAATTTTTTTCAATTGCAAAATTTAAAAATTACAGTTTAATTACGCGGCATTCAGAATTTTGCAATTTAGATTGTTAATTTATCCACTTTAGTATCAAGTAT
>BMAV01013664.1:118315-132277 GCA_019973955.1 Trichonephila inaurata madagascariensis | reverse complement strand
TATATATCTCTTTAATAATTCATTTATAACTCCACCAATATCTTAAAAATACATACACATAATATATTGATTAAAGCAACGTTAAGACCAAAAAAAAAAAAACAACATTTAAGGATATGGAATATTTTCAGAAGTGTAGCTAACACCGTATCAGCCATATCGATGATGCGGAACGCCAAAGCTTCAAGGGCCCCAACATATGTAATATTTTGACACTTCCAAATAAGTCTTATTAATGCAATTATTTTTATTTCCCCAAAAAATGGCCACCAAGGAATTTTGATAAGGGACCCGATCAGGACTAGCTACGCCAGTGAATACTATGCTAATTTTAATAGTTTTAAACTTATATATAACAACTCCTCTGATTTTCTGAATTGAAGTTTTGTGTGTTCGGATTTCTCTAATCATAAAAACAATTATTTATTTATATTATTATATTTTTATTCCTTTCTTTGAAATTTAACACTCACTGCGTATTACTCCTCTCATTATTCATTAATTCTTATACATTTTAATACCTTACTTCATCTGTATCGTTATTTTACTCAATTAAAGATGCAAAATTTCAGAGGATTTATTTTGTTTGCAATCTGGCATCATTTATGAACCCAATGGAAAAATATTGTTTGTTAATTTGAATGCACATTATGCCGCAGAAATGTGTGTGTGTGTGTTATATTATTTATACATGAAACTAACTCAAATTTGCCTATTCCTATTGTCTAGATTGTGATTGAGTATTAATGATTAGACTTTATATGTGTGTGTGTGATTTATATATGTATATATATATAATTAATAATTGTCTATCATAGTGGTCCTCATTAAACCAGAACGTGACTTCAATCTTTAAAAACAATGATCTAGGGGAAATACCAATTTAACTGATTTATTTACTAAATTTAGAGTGAGGTTAATTTGTTGTGTTGCTAGGTGACTGTATAAATTTTATCTCGAGACAAGGATCATTTCAGCATTTCTTTCCAGAATTGAGCTAAAGAAGTATAATATTAGTCGTCACGAATTTTCTCAATTTGTCACAGACAATCTGTTAGGACATTTTAACCTAAGTTCAACTTTTAAATGCCCTTTACTCAGATTTTGAAACTAGGCTTAAGATTGCTTTATTATAATACCACAGTAGACAATGAATTCATATAGTCACATTGAAAAAAAAAAATGTCATATTACAATAGGAGCCAGTGGCGCACACAAGGGGGATGTCCTAGGGGTCCGCCCCCCCAAAGCCCTTGATTTTTTTCCCGATTGATTATAATTTTAAGTATATAATACGTAGAATTTAATTAAAATTTTGTTTTTAATGTGTGTGTGTGTGATTAATTTTATTAATTAATACTAATGATTTATTCAATAACTAGTTTTTTACTGTTTTTTGTTCCCCAAAATCGACAAAACCAAAAGGAGCATGAGACAAGAATGGTGGACTTTCGACCCTGGACCCCCCCCCTCTTGGAAAACTTCTGTGTGCGCTACTGATAGGAGCTGATCAGAATAGGCCCTAACGAAAATCTTAAAATAAAGTTTAGAAGCGGATGTCAGCAATTTTGGCTTTAAAAAACCTATTTTGTCACGAATTATGGAATATAGAGAGAAAGTTTTTAATTATTTTTCCTTGTTAGATGGTGTTTCAATGAGTTTGCCAATCTCAAAAACGGGGGGGGGGGGAACCCCTGGACACTTGCTAACAAAGGAGATTTAGGATTAAACCTGACTAGATTGATATTAAATGTTGAAAATTTGTTATTGAGAAGCATCAAATTCATCCCTCTCATTAAAAGCATTTGCTTGTAATTCATAAATATGTGCTTCTTAAGTTTTAAACGCTTTATACTTCACTACGGTTAAAAATTTAATTTTTTTGATGTATGTAGTAGTATCAGCTTTCAGAAAGACATTTAAGTTGATAAAAATTTGGAAAAATTCAATATTAGGTAAGCAGGGGTCTACCTGAAACTGAAAAACATGGCAAGAGATCTATGAGACAAAAAAAGTTTGGAAACCTCTGATTTAAACAATTAAAAAAAATTTTTTTTGAAACCTGCCTGTGTGGAAAAGATGCCCCATGTTGTAGAGATTTGGAGAAAAAAATAATTTTAAAAAATAATTTCGAAACCTAATATTTTCACAGGGGTTGAATTTACGAAAAAAAAGGACAAGAATTTCATTTTTGTTTGTTGGTTTAGATTCAAAATAATTATTTTTCTGTAATATAAATAACCAAAAGGGATGATTACTATAAGTGAGTAGTACATTGTACATTAAAACATTTCATAACCCAACTCTCTCTCCCAGCAGCATCGAATCATCTCTTCATCGTGCATTTAATTTAGACTGTATTTTTTTTTTCTTTTTTAAATTAACACTGAAGAAATTGTTAAACCTACCTGAAGTTTTGTTTCCTTGTTTGTAACTATTTAAATGTCCCCTCACCGCCATAAATGTCAAAAAGCTCTAAAATGCCCATTTTTCTTAAACAATAATTACTGTGACTTTTTACCATAAAAAAAAAACTAAAATACCTAAATTTCTTTTCCCCTTGTGGCTGTAATTAACATGAAAATATTAACTTTTTATTTTATTTTGCCCTTCATCTATATATCTCCAGTTTAGTCGTTTAGTCCAAAGACTCTTTTTGTATCTACATTTGTTGTGTCTCTTGAACTCCAATTTCTTTCTTCTTAGGCTTTGTAGGTTTTGCAACTTTTTCACTTGATTTCTTATTTTATTTTATTATATCGCCGCCCAACATATTCTTATGATTTTGTCGATTTTCGGGAACAAAAACAATACAAAATTAATTATTTAATAAATAATTAGTATTAATTAATAAAATTAATTATTAATAAAAAGTACATAATTAAATTTTAAGTACTATATACATAGGATTATAACCAATCGAAAAAAAATCAAGGGCTATGGGGGGTGTCCGGACCCCTAGGACACCACCCTTGTGTGCGCCACACTGATGTATATATACACCATAGAAAATCATTTACGCATAGGTCGTTTTTTTAAAATTCTGAAGGGAAAAAAAAATCGATCCACTGTTCTGTGTATAAATGTTACAGTACAAAACTCTGCTCATTATTATATCTTGCAAGAAAATACTCTCAAATTCTTTTCCTAACAATATCCCAAAGGCATAGACAGCATGGAAGCTCTTCCAAACCAAATGCAGAACTCGGTAGTAAAGCGAAATGCTACATTTTATTTTGGAGAAAAATCCTCAATATTTTCGAAAATTTCTATTGGAAACGAAAAGTTACATAGAAGAATCGTATTAGGTAAAGAGGGGAAAACCTCCTGGTAAGGGCAGGGGGAGCCAAGAAATCTGAAATATGCTGCTCTTAAAGGAACTTATAAGGCTGAACTGCTTTGGTTGGTGCTGGTCTCATCGATTGGATAGTGTCTACGGCTCCATATGATCATCCTTTTAAATGCGTTCGGACGAAAAGTACGTGCGAGGTGGGAAAGAGAAAATACGAGGAAATGTCTTAAAAAGCTGCGACGGCTTGTCTAGATTTTTTGGTCCGTAGTAGGATATATCTTTTGAAGCGGTTTAAACGAAAGTTGTTGATATTTAGGGTTAGAATTTTGTGTTAGGGACATGGACAGAACACGTGACCATGGGATGGAGCCGATATCGATTTCTAAGCTATTCAGAGTGTGGAGGTGTCTAGCAGAGGTAAAAGAATTACATAACTATTTTCCCCCTTAGTAAGTCTGTGTTTTATATGCATTTGTAAAAAAAAAGATATTAAGGGGCAAGAGAAGTTCATGCAATCACAACATTTCTATCTCATATTATTTTTTTAAGAAAGGCGTCTCGGTTCATTTTTCTTTCATATTTTATTTGTGGAATATAAATAGAATAATCTCTTCTTATAAAACTGAACGAGAATAATTATGGAGAAAAATAGATCATTCGTTAATTTTAGCAGGAAGTTTTTTTAAATGTGGATAAATAGTATTATAGATGTAGAACCCTAGTCGACTATTATTAAGTTCATGGCACTAACATTTTACTTATATTTACTCAAAATATGTCCTAATATAGAGTGTTTTTAAACAGTGATTTTGCATTGGCTAAGTTATTGAAATTATAGTATATCTGTTTTTTAATTCCTACTATAGCTCAGTCTCTCTCTCTATATATATTTATTTATGTATACATTTATATTGTTCAAACTTTCAATCGTTAATAAAATACTTTCTATTCATCCAATCAAGTTCAAATAAATATTTTTAATCTTGTAGTGAATGGCATTTCAAATAGTCCTTAATATAACTTTATTTACTCCTTATTATGTATTTCTTAAAAATTATTGCTATCAACAAAGGAAATTCATGTCAATATCCACTGACAAGTAATTTATAGCTTTCCTGTTGTTTAAAAGTATTGTTATTTGTTTGAAAATGTAATTATAAACCTTTTAATGTATGTCCTTAGAACGGTGAAAAAATGTTTTTATCATACGTTTTTAGATAAGATATTTTATTTTGACTATAAGAAAAGCAGTTGAAAAATCAATAATTAACGATTAATGTCGTTATTTATCTGCCAAATTGATAAGAATCAATATTTTGGTGAAGTTGTTGGAACATATTTCTTAGATGTCATTGATATTCATTAGAAATTGTACCTGATTTTAATCTTTCTCTGTGAGATGATGGTTTACTGAAATTTTTACTCAAGGCACTTTCGTATGTATTGCAACTTAAACATTAGTTTTATCTTTGTTATGCTTACTTTAACATAAATTTATTAAATCCTCTTTTCAGATTTCGTTTATGTAATGCCATATTAGTAAATGATTTTTTAACATCATAGGTTTGTTGTGTGTTCGATTTACTATGTTTTTTCTGTATGTACATAACCATAAAAAAAAGTTAACACAGTTCTTTTCACGTGTGTGTATTTTATATGAAACTAAATTTAAAAAATATTGCGATAACAGAGTTTCGTGTTTTGAGGTAAAAATAAGAAATATAAAAATCGTTAATAATTCTTCCGTTGAATTTTTCATATGTTAATGCATAAAACTTGCTTTATATATTTTTCATTTTTAGCTTTTGTATTTTTTTTTCAATTTTAATAAATATTGTTAACAAAGTGTGTGTTTAAGATAAATAGCGCTAGTTTACATTTTTTTGTGTATTTAAAAACTTCAATGCATTATGGATGCAAAAAAGTTCATCAAGCTAATTAAAATACCATCATGCAAATTAAATATAAATTTTAGTACGTGATATGTTCATTCGATAACTGTCAGTTAATGGTAGTATATGAATATGTATGAACCAAGTACTGTATGAATATGTATAATGTATGTTACCAAGTTACACTTTCTTTCGGTAATGAGCATTCATGAATTTTTAAAATTATTCCTCTAGAATTCTTGGAAAATGTAATTAAATTAAGCTTTTCCACAAACTGTTTGCCTTTTTTAATAATGTACGCAATTTAACAGAGTTTATATTTCTTCTTTGAAATATATTGACTAAGTCATATTTTTCTGAGTACTTGAAGGTGAATTCTGTGGACCGTTGAAGATTTATAAATTCTTAAATCTATTAAGTAAAAACATTTTTTTTTTCTTTTTACTTTCAAGACGACGAAAATATTTTCTGTTCGTCACGCCTCAAAATTGGATTTTCTTTAATCTTATGACATATTCAAAGCCTGTCATTAAGTGCATTAATTATGCTGGTTTTTAAATTTATTTTGATAGTTTGGTTATTTTGATGAATACCAAAAATAATTTAATTTTTTAGTGCAAAAATATAAAAATAAAAGTTAAACTTTTTTTCATTTTATTTTAATATACTTAAAATTGCATAAAAATTTTCAAAAATATTAATTATTTTTTTTTAAAAAAATTCATTTTTTAAAATGCATAAAACAATAATTATTATGCAATTCGCGTGCAATTTTTTTGCGTAATATCTTTGAATATATATATATATATATATATATATATAAACAAGATTTTTTTTTTTATTCTCGTGGATTTTTGGAGAATAGAAAAATAAATGTAAAAAAAACTTAATATTTTTAATACCAATATTTGAAAAATATTTTTTCAGCAATTTTATTTATATCAATTTAGAGATAAGTAATGCAATAAGATTTTTGCTTAACTTTTGGGGATTAAATTACATAGTTTAAAAGTTATTTCATAAAAAAAGCAACCGAAAATCTTAAAATTTAGTATAACATTATCGATATAAGTAATATTGGCATCTAATATTAATTTAATTTAAAGATTATTGAATATTTTATTGAATGTAATGAATTGTTTTAAAATTAAAAATACAAATAAACTAGTGTCTCTAAACATTATTTCTGTTTAAATTCTGGTAAGAATTTTTTAAAAATATCGTCTTTTCTAGCAAATAATGACTAAATCCTTTTTCGTTTTATTTATTTATTTGACTTCAATGGATTTATTAGTATGCAAAAAAACTGAAGCATGCTTAATACTTATTTTCTGGAATTTAAAACCTATGCTAATCAAATTACAAGATGCATAAAAATATATTATTTGAGGAAAGGTGAAAGGAGGTTACACTCACACATGAAACATTTTGTCTTTCACTTCTCATGTCAATTAATGCTACTCGTCGGCTTATTTATATTTGTTTGATATTTAAATCCTTCGTCATTTTTATTAGAATACGTTTTATTTAATCATTTTATTTTTGTAAGTGTAACTTAAGTTTTAATTGGGTACCTTAAATATATCAAAATAAATCAAAGTGGTTTTTTTTTCCAGAATCGAACATAATTGAAACTATTGAAACTTAATGGCTTAAGTTAATTGGCGGAAAGAAAAGAAACCGATAACACCTTTGTTTACATTTTTGAAAGGAATTCCAAGAGAAGTAATTAAACCTTTTTTTTTTTCGATTAACTGAAGAAACTGTAATTATATCGATTTCTTTCAAACGTGTTACATTTCATTGAAGGAAAATGTTAGTTAAAGTTTGGAATTCCGAGATCTGTGTTTGAGATTCAAATATTTGTTCTTAAGATCGTTAAAACTCCCTAGGTTTTCCCATTAAATATAATGAATTGTTTATTTTGATAAAATATCGTATATTGTATCCCAAGTCAATTATTTTTATTTTCTTGTTAAACAAAAATAACTTTGAATGGTTTCACTAAATTAACTAAATTTCACTTAAATTATGCAAAATTCTTTTTCAAATTTTTATATAAAATGATGTAGGTATGTTGTTCGGTAAACTTTTTACGCTACAAAAAAACACAATAAACGGAAATATATAAGTAATAAGTGTGTGTGCGTGTGACAATATTGCTTCGACAGTACCGTTTCTTCTGACGATTTTGTTTGTTTTTCCAATTTTCCTCTACTAGTAGTTTATTCTCTTACTATATTTATTTATTTATTTATATATGTACCTTTTGTTCAAAGTTTCAATCGTTAATTAAATACTTTTTATTCATCCACTGAAGTTCAAATACATTTTTTAAACTTGTAGCAAATGACACATGATGTTAACACAGTTTTTCAAATATTAATTCATATTAATTAAATTTTATTTTTTAATTTTAATTTTATTCTACTTTATTTCTGACGAAGTCAGAATTAGCACCAACGAATGGCGTCAGTTTGTTTTTCTAACGAATTTTTTCTTGGCTTCAAATGTATTGTTTTAAACTTGCAGTGGATAACATTTGATGTTAATACAGTTTTTCCAAATGTTAATTCATTAATTAAATTTAATTAATTACCGGTTTTTGGTTTGTGACGCCAAATTGAATTTGTCTTCATCGTTGTAACAATGTAACTGTGAAAAAAATGACTAAATTAATTAACTAAAATAAAAATTTTCTTTGTTGAGCTAAGCTGGAATCGACTCAAAAAAAAATTTTTTTTATATTCCTTGTTTCTATTGACTTCATTATTTTGGAGATTGTAACAAAGTAACAGATATAAGAAATCAAGAGGCACTTGAAGAAATCTCGTATTGGCAATAATTCTTGTACATGTGACTCCCAAATATTAGGTATTGTGAAGTTAATTTAATGAATTCTGTAGGAAACAATACTAAACAATAAATCAAATGTGTGGTATTAACTCTTTTTATCTGTTGTTTACCAATAAAACATATATATCTCAAATTGTCAAGAATTTTCTTTCTTTTTCTTAAATCCCTTGTTTAAAGAACACTCAAAGACCTTTCTCTTCTCCACTCCCCTCGAAAATCGTAAACCTCGAACCGATAAGGTAAGAGGAGTAAGAACAGTGCTCGTAAAAATAGAATTAAGTGAAATTTACGACTTAATTCAGGCTAACCTGATCCCAACTGTCTCGAATTTGTGCGGCTCACTCTGTCCTTTTATTGGCGACATAATTACAAGTTATTTTCGAAATCCGAGAAAAGTTTTCGAACGTCGCTTGTTTGTTATGCATTAATTACTTAGATATTTTACAACAAAAAAAGTTTATATATATATATTGCGTTGAATAATGAATGCATACATATCTACTGATATTTTCTATTGATGTCCTGCCTATTAGCGATATCTAATTAAAATATTGTCACGGTTTAATTTAAATAATCTATACCCAAGGCACAAAATCTAATTTTACATTGTAGAAAACAAAAACAACATAAATTCCTCTGGATGAGATGATCAATGGGGGAAGCACACAAACTTAATTAGATTTGGATGATATTAATAAAGTAAATTGCGATTTCCCCCGAATTGAATAAGTAACTCAGGAATAAATATTTCACAAATGTGACTTTAAACAAATTTGTAGTCGATGCATAGTTGTTAAATATTGACCATTTACAAATGGAATGTTTCTTGATATTTAAAATTTTTATTTAGATTCATATGTTTACTTTGGAAGTGATAAAACTCATTCTGTTCCTATATTTACTTATATAGAAAAAAAAATGTGTTCTGCCATGTTAAATATATAATGCTTCTGAAGTATATTTTATGTAATTCTTTTTTAACTTTAAGCTTAATGCAATTACTGGAAGAATTTTGAATACTAAGAAAGAGGAAATCGGTTTATACACCCATCAACAGAGTACTTTGTTAAACTGCAAATGTATTGTTTACCAAGCTTTATTTAAAAATTTGTTTACTTTTTTTTCAAATGGGTCTGGGATTGGTATATTATATCATTGCAAGCTTAGTACATTCCCCGGGAGCTGGTATCACTTTTTTTTAGTGTGGCACTACATAGGTATATATCAATTGCCACAATGTTATTTTGACGCCCAGTATCCCCATCAAAGGGAGACATCCGAGCTCTGATGATACCAAATTGTATACGGAATTAATTTTGCCGAGAGCACCCAAGCCATAAACAAGCACTATAGGGATCTTTAATATGCCGCATAATCATACCACTTCGACGCTGTTGAATTTTTACATTATGAGAATCCACCGACTTGGGCCAGGGTCGAACCTGCAGACTTGGCAAACAGGGCTAGCGCCTAACCAACTACGCCACCCAGCCGGCTCATTTATGTTTTTAGAAAACATGTTTTATTGCAAAGCATTAATTTGATAGATTTTTTTTTTTAATTTTAACCTCATTTACAAAATTTAATTGAACTTTAATTATGAAAAATATAATTGTTTGCTTTCAAATATGATAACAAGAAATAAAATATTTTACGTAAAATTCTAAATACTTTACATAAATATATGTCACAATAATATTTTAACTTCAAATGTATTGTTAACCAAGCTTTACTTAAAAGTTCATTTACATTTTCAAAAAACATTTCATTACATAGATTTAATGTTTGATTTAATAGATTTCTCTAAAATTATAACCCCATCTACAAAGTTTAATTGAACTTTAATTATTCAAAATGTAATTGGTCGCGTTTAGATATCATAGCAAAAAATAAAATAATTGAATACTCTGCATAAAACTCAAACGTGTAACTTGTAATCCGTGTCCATATATTTTGCTGGAAGTGAGGTTTTGTCAAGTTCGTTCACATTCCCGAATAAAAAGAATTAATTATGTAATTTTAAACACAATTTTAAAAAATAAAGCCCCAGCAAACGCTTTTTGTACTAAAAAAATAAAGATATCAAACTAAATTGTTTAACTGCACCTATTCCTCGCACATTTCTTTATCATGGCCTATCTTCAGAGTTCCAACCTTTACAAAATTGAACACTGAAGCTTTCCAGATGACCGCACAGTGACTCGATCTTAACCAATGAACTTGACACGGTAGGCAAGTCTGTGTCTAGTTTTCTATGGCGCTCGAGTCCACAATGAAAAAAAAATGGCAGAGAAACTATCCATTCTTTCACAGAGTCTGGTCGTTGTGTCTACGTATTCGAACAAAAAGAAATAGCAAAATAAAACAGGACTTTGGAATCATTCGCGTGAGACATTGTTTTCTTATTTGGATCTCTCTTCCTTCTTTGATACCCAGGACATTCTGGGAAGAAGAACACCCAGAACATTCTAGTACTTTCGAGACTGATTCTCACTTCCCATAAACTCACGTAATTCATTTTAAAGGTCTGACGCCTGTGTCTTTTTTTTTCTGTAACTAGTGATGCAGAAAATGATCGCTCTTTTTTAATAATTCTTTTGATAATCGTTCATGCAAATCATTTTTAACTATTCCCAGGTCTTGAGCATGTGGACAAATAATATTGTTGATGATGAATTAATAACCATTGTAGTTTCTGAGAGAAATGCATAGGAAGAACTTTAATTTTTTAAAATTATTTTGTTTCATTGTATTTGATTTTTTCCTTATAAAGCATAGAGGTTTATTATTATGGGTTGCGGAAACATGGAAAGAATTCAATTTGCAAGGAAATGTAGCGCATATAATTTATTTTAATATTAAATTCAGTGAAAAAGCTTGCGGATATTTCGTAGTTGTTGTTTGGCAACAACAAATCCAATTATCCTTTTGCTACGGAGAGATCTGCTAAGAAAGAGTTTTTTCGGAAATCGACTCCCAAGGGGGGTGGCGGGGTGTTACAGACTAAAATTCCCCTTTTTTGAACTATTATACTTACGGACTAGAAATTTGACAAGCATGTTTCTTTTTTTAAGCAGAAAGCTTTTAAGAAGGAGTTTTGCAGAAATCAACTTTGAATGGGGGTTGCAAAAGTTATGAGGATGTTATAGATTTTTAAAAAAATCCCGTTTTTGAACCCTTAGACATATAGACCTAAAATTTGGCTAGCATGTTTCTTCTGTTGAGTAGAGATCTGTCACTTTCTTCATGCTGCTTCGATTTTTTTGCAAGAGTGTTATTATTGTTTAAGATTTATTTTCTCGCTAAGTTCGTTGTTAATATGATATAATTTTCAATGAACACATACTTTATAAATATATGTATTTTACAAATCTTAACAACAATGGGATTTAACTAATGTGTTATTACTTCTTAATGCATTAATTATCAAGAGAATGAACATCTGCTCAAAGTAATTTTGGAGAACTTGTGTTCCTAAATTTTAACTTCCAAAGCGAGATTATTTCGCTTGAAACGCTACCTTTCAATAACGTGTTATGTACGCACATAAATCAATGTGATCGATTTCCACCTCATTTATTTATGAAAGTATTCGAACTTGGTAAAGTATCATAGCCTAAACGGGGGGTGAATTGAGGTCGAAGTCAGTGACGCACCAAGTGATAGTGACGCCTGATCACTTAATCATCGCCGAACTAGTCAATGACTCGATCGGAATAGTGATTTGTAACTTCGCTTAAGGGAAAATTACGCTTTCATGATCTCTCATCTCTCAGCGGCTAAATTTGTGGTTTTAGCCTGAATATATTCCCGTTGCAACTTAACAGTTGGATCACAAAAACGGTTTCTGGCAGACCGTAAATCTACAGCGAGTTCGAATTATTGCTGAATTGGAACTTTCCTTCCATCAATAATACGCTGAGAGGGAAAGGATACGAATGGTTAATGGAAACAATAAAAGTACTCCAGTGGAAGCGAGTTGATGAGAATTGTCTGCCATTTATCACGTTTTCCGTCGGTTTGAATCTCTTGGCCCCATTTTTACGCATTTGGCGAAATCGGGACAGTACTTCCGTTGAAAGGATGATGTTAGCAATGAACTTAAAAAGGTTTTCTCTGAAGTCCTTTCCTCTCTGAGTTTCAATCTAATGAATGTTAGGGCCTCTTATTGGTGCAGAGTAAGATAGACTTTTCGGCTTAGATTCGTTTCACAGTGCCTTTTAACTTTCCCGAATTGCGATTAAATGGTTATGTCATGCTGTACAGATTTTACGGATTTCGTGTATTTTATGTGTGTGTTGTTTTTATAAATATTTTAAAAACATTTGAAAAAGATTTATAAGTGTCATTAAAAACACATTTTGCAGTTATTCTTTTTTAAAAAAAAGAATGATTAAAACTAAAATACGAATTCTTGTTTTTGAAGTGATTTGAAAATTGTATCATAAATAACTATAATCACATGAAAATTTTTGTTGGATTTTTTAAAAATAATTTATTTTTCTTCCTGGTTAATTTTAAAACACATCATTGCTACGAATTTATTGTATCTTAATGTTAAACTTCAAATATAAATTGTTTTCACAACACTACTTATACAATGAAAATCGCATAACACAAAACTAAAGGGACAGAAATATTTTTTCATGCGAAAAGAATTTCGTGTTAAAAGGAAGTGCAGAAAAAAAATCCATATATCAATAAAATTAAGTTTATTAGAATTTATTTCATTTACATAGATATGTATTTATGCAAATTTTTTTTAAAAATCAATGAAACAAAAATATCACTCGAACTTAAAGAAATTTAATTCAAAATTTTCAAATTTTTTGATAAACAAAACATTTATTGAGTTTATGGGAAAAAAATCTGATTATTTTTCTTTGCGGTTTTTTATTTTTTAGCTTCAAACTTTCAACAAATTAATCGATATCATCCATTTTCTTAATCATTTCACCATTGAAATGTGTGTCTAAATAACTGCGCGTACTTTTCATGACGTTCCACATTTCAGATGATGTTGGAACAGGAGCTGCGTAATTTATGATTCATTTCATTTTCACTGTCGGAATCTGCATCAATGATATTTTTTGAGCTTTGAACAAACTCCAAAATGTCTTTGTCTGCTATAAAATTGGCCCTGTACGCACATTATCATCATCTACTGCAATGAGTTATTCCGATAATACAATAGGACAGTCCAATCCAACTGGTGTTTTCCTTATTTTGTTCATACCCAGAAGGAAAATCTTTTCGTTTCGTTTTAAGCAAATAAAAAAAAAAAAAAAAATGCATGAAAATACATTGTAGTTTGTCGGGATCGCTGTGTTATTTCATGTTAACCAATGTTTCGTCTTAAACGTATTTTACTGTATTTTTGTGTGTGTCTGCGTTCTTCTCTACCTTAAAGTCATCGAGCCAACAATTTATATATTATAGATATATTAATTCTTCTAATTATGGTTGAGAAAATAATATTGAAACTTCTTTAAAACCCTGTTGTTCATTAAAAATATTTTAATTCTTTAAAAAAAAAAAAAAAAAAAAACGGCTTTATCGACTCAAAACAAAAAAAAAGAGAGAGAAAGAGGGAGAATTGAACGTTTTGAAAAATGAAGAGCTCGATACGAGAGAAAGAAGGAACAAGAATCAATGTTTGAGAGAGAACTTTTCGAATGGAGAAAAATTCGATGGGTCTTGTGTTTACACCAATCTCACTCAAATGGAACATTTCCAGGAGGGAAGCTCGAACTGCCAACTATTCCTTGTCTTTTTCTTCATTTTGAAGATATCAGGGGAAGAGAAATGGTTCTGAATACCAATGCGTGGATAAAATTGAAATTCCTTTCATATAAAATATCCCAACCACCAAAGCCCACTCCCCCATTACTAATGAAATACGTCTGTTTGTTTACAGAGTGT
>BMAV01013664.1:24200-73616 GCA_019973955.1 Trichonephila inaurata madagascariensis | reverse complement strand
CTTATTTCATTATCTACTCTATTTTCCTTATTTCATTATCTACTCTATTTTTCTCACCTAATTAATCATTCTTTTCATTTGTTATAAAAATTAAGTTTTTCGATGAAGCTATAATTGTTTCTGTTTATAATTGAAATGAATGTGTATTATGTTTCTAGACATTTAATAAAATTGAATTTAGTGCACAAAATTCATAAATAAAAAATTTTCACATCAAAAAAGTTTTTTAATTGCAGTTGGTCGTACGTGCAATAGTACAACAGTGGTATATTTATGGTTCATTTTAAAATAAAATAAAAGAATATGAGTTTTCTCTTCAATACAAAATGAGCTTTAGTGTTCAAACATGTTTCAAAAAGTTTTAATTATACTAACAGTAGGCACATTTTTTTTTAAATATGAGTGTAAAAGATTGAAATCTTAACTAAAAATATTTTAAAATATACTGTAAAAATCTTTTTGATAACAGTGTTCCTTCTTTAAATGTGTAATCAATATTTACTGACTAAAGGCGTCTCAAGTGTATGTTTGACATTTGAAAACAAGTTACATTATTTGATTGCTATTCTTCCCCTTCTCTGTTTTAATATTAATATTACAGTTTAAAAAGTTAAAATTTTTATTAAATATTTGAAGCATGTATTTAAATCGTGTTATTTTGTCATAAGTATTAGTATTTATGTATATGTTATTGTAGCTTTGAGAGCTAATAAAACAATAAATTAAAACTTGGTAATGGCTTACACATGATTAAATTGGTATATACTGTTTCCTTCTACCATTTTCTTCAAGAAAAAAAAATTAAGACTGAAACACCTCTGCTTCTTTGTGTTATATCTTCAAAATGATTATATAAGAATTTAGATAATAAGCTGAGTATATTTCAATCTTAAGAATAAGTGTATTTTTATCATGAATCCACCTAACTGTAACATTTTTTTAAAAATATTTATCAAAAGTAAATGTAGTTCATCTTTCTAAAACTTTTTATTAAGCTTCACCATTTTGAACTTATTTAAAAAAAATATGTAAACACACAGGATATCTAAAATAAGATTATTTGAACCGTTCTTGGACAAGTGTAGGTAGAAAGCTGCAAAATAGGATTCTATCAGGATCCAGTTTGTCAGCATATTAACATTAAAAATATTTTGATGTTTAATAAAATATATATATTAGTAATGGTGTTAGAAGTTATAGTCAAAATGTAAAGCAAATCTTGTGTATTAATGTCGTTTTTTAAACCTATTTACATTTTGAAAGTTCTGTTGCTTTTGTTAAAAATGTTTATATCCAATATTGTTAAATATTGAATTCTTTTTGTTGCAGTTTATGTGTAGAAAATATATACATTTCTTTCTATTTTTCAAAGAAATTCTTTTGGTTTTATTAAAAATAAGTAAAATATTAGTTTTAATTAGTAACTACTCTTTCTATTTGAATAAATGCGTTTTCCTCTCACAAAAAATCCTGTAGGTATTCAAGACATTTTCTATTTTGCAATGCTATATAAATTTGTTAACTTCTTTTGTTAAAAAACTGCATGTACTTTTGTATTTATACATGGAAAAGTTTCTAATTTTAAGGTGCTGTATTTTTACTCCTGCATTTCTGAGTGTTAGGACATATTTTTATATCTGAAAAAATATGTTCCAAATGTGAGTTTTGTCCTTTTATATTACTTATATATATACAGACCTTATAATTGAAACAAAATAACTTATTTTACCTTTTGATCAGTCATACATTTTAATATGAACGTAATAATCTCCGAATATATATGCAGACAAAATTTATCTGTTACAAATTTAAAAGAAAAAAGGTTAGAGTATGCAATTAAGGAAATGGTTTATACTTTCTGAATATAAATATTAATTCAATTAAGAGTTATTTAAAAAAATATGGGGAATCGGACACTTTAAATCAACTGCAGTGACATTCAAACCCTTCCACACATAGATAACGATTCTTAATTATTAGTATAAAAATAAAGCTTTAGTGCTTTCATCTGCTTATGTTTTTTTTAACATACCCCCACCCACACATAAAATAAGTCTATATATGCCACTGACTTTGTTTTATACTTTCTCATTTAAAATTATATTATGAACAAGGTTACAATAATTAAATGTTAAGTTATTAATAATAGAATACTATGGTTTATTAAAACATCTATGTGTTATATAACTTTTATCTTTTATTGCACTGTTCAATTAACTAATTGCAATATATCTGAAGTTATTGGGTATGCATGATGGATGTTTCATTAATGAAGCAGTCAGTGCAACTTTTAATTTTACATAAAGAAATATGCATTTAAAATATAAATGAAAAATCATATTTTTATTACGTTATGCAATATTTAAAACTTGATTTATCATATGTATAGGTCCAAATTATGTTAAGTTTTTTAATAATTAAAATTATGTGAGAGAATTACATTAAAATTTTGAGAACTTCAAAGAATTTCCATTATTTGATTGGAAATGAATATTCATTTCGGGGAAAATTTTAGCTCTTACCTGTAATCTTGATTATAAAACAATTCGGAATTGAGCCCGAACATTATTTCTCCATTGAGGAATTTCTTGAGAAAAAGGGAGCTCTTTCCCGTCTGGCACCATTTAGATGCTTTATCTTCCAGTTGTCTAACAAGAGGGGATTGAACAGTAGGGGTTTTTCCTGTTATTTGTGTGAAATGACCAATGAATATTTTCCTTTCGTACTAACCAGGATCGAATTCTTACGTTGGTATTCTGTAAGGACAAGTTCTACTTTGTAAACAAGATGAGCCGAAACCGAATGACTTCCAATCCTACTTCCGGTGTAATGTTAATAATCTATGGGAAAACTTCGAAATTCAACTGAGTTTTTCAAACTTATAATGCAAGTTTTTGAAACTTTTTTTTGAACTATATGGATAGAAGTTGATCTGTAGTTTTCAGATTCAGTATTTTATATTATTTATTTCAGTATCTTTTCTAAATACCTTGTTAATTTTTTTTAGCTCCAAGCAATGGCGATTGAACCAGAAAAAGAAAGGGTACTAATTATTGCAATGACCCCATAGTAAAGTTTTATGGTAGAACTTGTCCATTCTACCAAATATACAAGATTTATATTTTATCTGAAAATTCTTGAAGTAAACGCGGAACACATTTTCAGACAAAAAAAAAAAATAAATAAATAACTCCATTTTTTTTTTCAAGATAATTTGCCCATTAAAATTCATTTATCTATTAACAATATAGTGCTTTTAAAATTTCAAAATATTCCATAAGTAAATTTTTATTTTCACATATAAAGGAATAGCTCATCTAACATTACGGTTTAGTAGAAAAAATGTGAAACACATTTTATACCCGAACAAAAAAAAATGATTAACTCAGAAAAAAAATGAATAGTGTTAGAAAATATGTACCTCGAAGATTTGATAAGACCTATGATATGAGCCGTGTTTTTTAAAAGTGGTTAAGGCCATTTTTGACAAAAAGTTAGTCAATCATAACATTGAATGCAATCTGCTAAGAGCTTTTTATCTATGAACAGTTCCCCAAAAAATCCTTCACAATTTTCATCATTTTGTCAATATACATTTACGTAATTAATGAAATTACAAATATTATTGCTTTGAAAGTGGTAAATATCTTTATAATATATAAAATGGACTTGCACCACTTTCAAAGAAAACGACTGGTATGTGTATGATAAGATAGCGAAGCCAGAAAATAATATGAATGTTTGAATATTTTTATATCTGAAAAAATATTCCGAATTCTTGTTCTATCTTAAACTATACGTTAAGTCAACATTGTAGAATGTTAACTGTACGTAAAATTTTCTCGAAACAGGCTCTCAAAAACGATTTACATTTGTAAATTGTTTTTGAGAAATTCTAAATTAATTTCCAGCTTAGTAAAAATTATGTGCGTACCCAGGGTGTTATATTTTTTAAAAATTTGATAAAAAAGGAAATTCCGACCGTAAGTTATACTCACCCCCGCCCCCGCCGGCCGCCCCACTATTGTATTGCTTATGGATTGATAATGTGAGTTGAGATTGTTAGATTCAAATCGGAAATAGCTATTTTCCCAGTTACACGGAAATAAAGTATTAATCGTTTTTATCTAAAGAAATTAAGCGATGATGATAATATAGAATGTATAAGGAAATTTATTATATTAATTTTATTTATTTCGCTTATAAAATTTTTTATTATATTCGAAACGTTTTAGAGAAAATACAGTTTTAAATCTACATCTTAAATTATATGAACGCGATCATATGTGTTCTTGAGTAATTTATTTTATTAGAGTGCTATGTGGATAGTTCGAAAATGTTCACAGCTCCCCGAAATGTAATTTTTAAAAACAATAACCGGCTGTTGATTTATCAGTGCGTCACATAAAGTAATAAAAATAGTTCTGGAAAGACATAGGTTTCCGGGATTGATTTCCGTTTGTACTCACTAAAATCGGCCAGTGAATCAGTTCTAACTCCTTTGAAGCAGTCACACATGAATAAAATTATCCACTGCTTTAAGAACATTTGACATTCTGACTGCGAAAAGCAGTAAATCACTTTCTACCCTAATTTTGTGGCTCAGTGTTAGTTAATATTCATTTCAGCATCTTACATTTACTCGATTTTTATTGCAGGAATACTAAGTAGTAAATATTGAGTTTGTAAGGAAAAATATTACTAAAATCACTGGAGTAAATCCAGATAACACGCTTGTAATAGTGGAGTTAAATAACCAGCAATAAATATAAAATTAAAACTTTACAAAACTTACGCTCGAAAATAATATAATTTTGCAACAGCTGTGGATTAAATGTTACTGTATTTTTTATTAAGGATATTTTTTCGTCGAGGAAATATACGTTTCTTAGTTCAGTTTGTTACCTTGATTTGCTAATTAATGATATTTTTCAAATCACGTAATATATTATTTGATTACTTACTGGCGACAGAACCCTCCCACATAAGAAAAATTCTTCAAATAAAAATCGGTTTTTATTTTTTGGTTTTTTAGTGTGAGATGTTATGATGTTACCTACGCAGTTTGCATTCCGTGGGATGCAGTTCCAAATCAAGATTTTTAACAAATGAACTGTTTTAAAAATGTAAAACTATTCTCTTAAATGTTTAGAATCCCAAACAAATCTTTGCCTCTAAGGTTAGTGAAGTTCTTCAATTTGTATTAATTAGTCAGTTTTTTTTTGGTATGTAGAAAGATTTACCTAAAAATCTGGCGTATAACGCGCACTTTTAATACAAAAAATTAGATAAAAATTTACAGTTGCGCGTTATACGCCAAATATAAAAAGGAGAGTGCTTTAAAAATAAAAAAAAGATGAGCAAAGAAGAAAATCAAGACTTCTATATATATCGAAAGACTGTTTATTTAAAAGAAATGATATTTCTTATGAACTTAAATTATATTATAGTTTTAAGAGTGTGCTAATTTTTTCTAAAGCTTGAAATAATACCTCGAATAAATGACTTCAAAACATAAGAACATTGCGCACGTACATATGAAGTTCTTTCGTATAAAAAGGGGTTGCGCGTTAAACGGTGAAGATACCTAAAAATTAAAAATTGCAGAGCGTGAAAGTATAGATGCGCATTATACTCCGGATTTTACGGTAACAATTTTTTTCTGGAATGCTAGAGTAAGAAATTCATTGTCACATTGATTAAAAAATTGTATTTCACAATAAAGTTCTCATCGTATAAATCTGTATTTAAGGAAAGATTTGAAAGGGAAAAAAAACACGCTTTTTTTTATTTACATAAATTGGTAGAATTTTTTTATATCTGCTTTTATTTTTTAAGTAAGGATTTCTATATTTCTTACGAAACTTGTAGTATCATTATCGTAAAATTCCAGAAAATCCTTTTCTTTTCTTAAGAAATCTATTACAGTTTTGTCAAGTATAACTAGTTTTAACCACTGTTTGATGAATTTAAGAAGTGTCTTAAAGAAAAAAAAAGGAGTGAAAAAATGATTTTGACTACAATGGCGGTGGTACTATACCGAAATTTTGAAAGGGAAACTTTTCTGTCATTCTTTTTTGAACACTGTTTATTTAAAATATAAACATTTCTCAGTGTGTTTTTTTTAATATTTTTTCGGTACAGAAAGCAAAATGGAAATAAAAATTTCATTGTAATTTTTCTGTGTAATACTGCCTCCTGCAGAAAATATCTTGATTTTTTTTTCTATATTTTAGATTTAATTTATTATTATTGTGGGTGTTTTTTTTTTATTTAGAATTTTACATTTATAACTGTAAAAAAATGGGCGAAAAAGAGCCCAAACAGGAAATTGGTGGTTAACTTCCTTCCTATATGTATTTTGTAAAAAAAAACAGAAGTCACTTTATGGAACTCACACTCCATTTTTCTTTTTGAGTCAATGATCTTTCGTCTGTATTTATTTTAAATCACTGTGACTAAAAACAACAAATTAATTGTTTTATGTGAACTTTGTATAAAATCGTACAAGTTATCCTTTTCTTTGATATAAATTATAATGTTATACAAATATATAATTTACAACTGCCTGGACGAACTGAATATACCTTTAGGAAAACTAAAGTTTGAAGTAACTGAAAAATGAATAAGACGCATTTAATATTTTTCATTAATTCTTTTAAAGGCTATTCTAAGTAATGCTTTGTTCATTAATTTTCATTTGAAATTTATATTCATAAAAAAAACCAGGCATGTATTGGAATTTTTTTAAAAAATCAAGTTTAATTGTGAAACTATTCATTTTAAAATTTCTTTGTTCGTGTATTAAGTTTATGGAGATAGAGTATATATAAATATAAATTTAATCCTAACTGGATTCTCTTCATGTCTCGTAAAAAAAAAACATTTTCAGGGAGAATTATTTAATAGCTAGAAATAAAAATAAGAAAAGCAGTGTGGATTGTTTGTGCAAAATCAGTTGCATTGTTTTTCTTTTAAGATATGACAAACTTGAATAACATAAACATTAACAAGTAATCGATTATATAAATTTAATTGCAATGCTGCATATATCCGAATCTTTTTTATTTGCTATATATGATATATTTAAAGTAAAAAAAGAGTTTTTTTTTAATATTGTATTTTTAATTATAAATTAAAAAAATATATATATCGGTTGTGACCTGCTTGTATTTCTGTTATTTAAATACTACTTTTTTACATTAATATTTAGATTTGAAAATTATTATTACAGGTATTGATTCACCCTCATAATTTTCCGAAAATTCTTCGCCTCTTTATATTATTTATTTCGTATAAGAACTTAATATGTGTCTGATATATCGACATCTTCTGGTTAGAACGTAACACAAATATAACAGTAATATACAGTAACGCTCGAAAAACAAAATGTATGCTACTTTTCTTTCGGGGTATTTTTATCCCTTTAGCTTACTCAAGTATTAATGTAAAACTTGAAATTTTAATTTGCTATTTATTAACATTTTACCATAATATGGAAAAAATATTACTGTAAATAACCTTATGTACGAACTAGACCAGCGATACTCAACCTGCGGGCCACATGCGGCCCACCGGGCCTTTTTAAGTGGCCCGGTCATGGCCCATTGCTTTGAGAAATTCATTTATTTATGAAAATTAGGTGGGAAACACTTTGTGTTAAGAAATCAAATGTATCAATTTTGGTGTCGATGTCGTATGGGTGCGAATTCATATTTTTTTTCCTGAATAGTGATAATTGACAACAGTGAAGTTGCGATCATTTTATGGTTGGAACTAATTTTTAACTATTTTTCATATTTTGCTAGCGAAAAATATTCGAAGAAAATAGGTTGTTTGAAGACGACCGGGAAGTTGACTATTTTGTAGTGAAAAACAAGCATGGATCAGTAATTGTTTGATTCGTCAGTGAATTTAAAAAAAATACCAATAAACAGGATTCACATTCATTGACACTTTTCCTCGAACATCTCTTTCAAGAGGTGAATAAATAGGTTTCCTTAAATAAACTTTACAGCAGCAAAAAAGTAATTTGTCAGTGCTAATGTCACAGCGGTAACAAAGGCACCCTATGGAATTTGTTATATTATTGGTAATCATATGAAACCGTTTACTGATGCAGAAATTGTGAAGGAGTGATTCTTAAATGCTTCCAATTTAGAAAAATTCAGTGACAAAAATAAAAAATATAAAAAATAATAATTAGAAAAAGCAAAATAGGAGTTTTAGTATTTTGATTAATTTTCCACATTTTAAATCTTGGTCTTATAAAGCATTTCTTCCCCCTCCCCCTTCGTTAATCTTCATGTGGTGGTCCGCGTAAAGTAGCCATCATATGTATGCGGCCCGCTGGAAATAGCTAACATATGTATGCGGCCCGGCAGAAAAAAAGGTTGAGTACCCCTGAACTAGACGAACAGACTTTTCAGAAACACTTCAAATAATTCTTTATATTTTACTATTGAATAACAGAAATAAAAACGTTTGAAAGCATAATTGTGTCAAACAAAGTATTTTTACATTTTATCATATTGATGAACTATTTGATTTTTTTCTCCTGTGAAGTATATGTATTGAGTAGATTTCCCGCGGGTCTTAAAATGGCTGTCAATGTAAATTCCAACTCTTATTGTGGCGCGGTAGCCTAGTGGTCAAGGTCCCTAACTCGCTGCCTGCGTGTTATGAGTCCGAGCCTAGTACCAGTAAAAACCCGCCTTGTAGAGGATTTGTGTGTTGCTTGTTAAATCTGTCAAGAATCTTAAGTCCTCTCGTTGGTATGGTGTGGAAGTTCGAAGAGGAAGGTGCCAGCTCAGGTGGCTTCCTCGTCACTTGACCGAGGTTTAAAATTACAATAGCCATCGTGTTGTTTTAGAGTGCCACGTTAATAAACACTCACTTACCGTTTCTAATTGGTCATGCAAAGTAATGTTTGCTGCGTTATGATTTTCCAAATTTTTAATGCGCAATTAATTAAAAAAAATTCTGATATTTAGTAAGGATTGGTTAACTTATTGTGTAACCCTTCTGGCCTATTCCTTCTTCTCTTTAAATCTTGAGACAGCGTCTTCCTGTATTTTATTCCATTTTCGCATCATATATATATATATATATATATATTATTTAAGAGAAATCTCAAGCATGCCGATGTGTGGCTTCAGTTGCTGTAAACGTAGCAATCTGAGGACTGTTTTCGCGGTTTTGAAACCAGTTTTAGTGGTTAGCCAGCTTCCCCCCTTCTTTTTACAATAAGCGAATTCTCAAAGATTACAATGGATAAACTTTCTGAATCCATAAATAATTATCTCACATAAAGGCGTGTATCTGAAATTAATTCGAAAGTGCATGAATCGAAAAACAATGAACAAGTTTTAACCAGATTCAGTGATCTACAGCAGTGTTCCCCAACCTTTTTATCGCCGCGAACCGGTCAACGTTTGTTAATTTTACCGCGGTCCGCTGAGTGGGAGGACGTTGATTGTTTATATTTTAGACTATTTTGATTTAATAATTGTATTTAATCGTGACTTCAGAATAAAATGTAGCTACACCAAAAAAAAATATATATACAAAGTGATTTAACAAGGAATATAAAGTGATTTTCATAAAAAGTAGCCCAAACCCAAGAAAAATATACCACAGTAAATAAAAAGGAAATAATTTAATGATTCTTGTGCGGATCGCGGTAGTATTTGATTCATGGACCGGGGGTTGGAGTCCACTGATGTACAGTAGTCGCTCTACCTAAGTGGTCATAATCGCGAACTTGCGACCAGCAACGTTTTCGTCGAGTTTTGAGTTTAAATCATATTGACGCTAAAGACCCTTCCGTATAGAAGGGTTCAGTCTTCACATTGACATTATGTGGAAGTTTGGAAAATGGGGTGTCAGATTAGTTGTCCTCGTCACCTGACAGGGGCTTAAAATTATAAAGTCCGTCGCCAATAGCTCTCATTCAGCTTCTGAATGTGCCCCAAAAAATAATCATCACCATCAATGATCTTTAAACAAGTTTCGAAGTTATTAAACAGAAAGGCCTTATTGTAGTAAATTTGTTACAATCTTGATAAATTGATGTTTACGGAAACTATAAATTATTTTTTTTAATATTTATAAATTTATATATATTACAATATAATATATCTAAGCAATATGCATAACTTTTTATTATTCCTATGCCATGTCCTATAAACGTATTACCGTCTGTGTTCAGGAAAAAAGGAAATTTTGTTAAGGAACATAAATTTTACAAAAGTTCATAACTAATATTTTGTTAAGTATTATATTCTAATTGATACATTTTAAATGTTATTCATGAAAATAACTAACCCAATTGGTTCAATACGTACTTGGCATCAGTCAGGTTTTGGGCCCCCAAGAGCCCTGGGTCCCCCGCAATATGGAGGTTGCAGGAGGGGGGTACGTTACGCCACTGACCTTGATGAATTATTATACTTTTTGTTAAATATTACGTTTATATTTTAATATGGTACTTTAATAATTTTAAAGTTAAAATCATCTCTTTTGTCATAAATATTAATGCATATGAAGTGGGATTTTTTTTAATTGTAGTTTATTTTATCCAAAAATTTACCTTATTAAGGTTACTATTCGTCAGAATTAATTAAGCTTGTATGGATAAAAATTTATATTCGGTTTAAAATTTTTAATTTTGCCCTACAAAAAAGATAAGATTATTAATCTAAATAATATGATGCATATTCTGTATAATTTTGTTCGTATTTTATTGTAAATGTGTATTGGGTTGAGATGATAACTTGCTGATCCACCTGTGAGAAACAAAGATGGTCTTTTGTTTATAATAATTTCTATAATGGTATTTAATTTTCTTGTTGTGAACAAATCAAATAAGCGAGTTAAGTTTAGCATAATTTACTACACCATGAAAATTTTTCTTTTCTTTCCACCTTTTTCTTTGTCTTTGCTTTTCTTCCTTTTTTGCATTTGCGGAATTTGCTACACGAAACACGATTTTTCCGTCTTAATTAACAAATTTTTTCGCATTCGGCCCTTACTCCGATAAAACGAATTGGTACCTCTCCAATATATATATTTTATACTTCAAGTTATATTTCAAGAAACTGATTGTCACATCTTGTTTCTGTTTTGTTGAAATCATAGAATAGAAAAATATTGAATTCAGCTTTGATAATGGGGAAAATATTGATATAATTTAATTGAATTTAAATAGCTTTAAATCTACTTGAGATGTACTGTAAGTATGATGTGCAAGATCTTAATAAGATTAACGAAACTTTTAATTCATTACGAAAGATATCTTTTGAAGAAGGTTCGATTACAATGATTTACATCACTTTTGGTCTTTCCATCATTAAGTTACTTAAATCTTAACAAATCTCAAAAAAAGGGTATTTGTCTAAAAAAAAAAATCTTGGAAAAGAGTAAATGTTACATGAAAAGAAGTAGAAAGAAAAATAAAGAAGGATTTTATATATAATTTAATGTTTTATCAAATTGAATTTGTTTTACTAATTACAATTAAGTCGTATGTGTGTTTATAAAAAGGAAAGATAGGAGATGCAAACTGCAATCCAAAAGGTCATTAGTGAGCACCCAATACAAGATTGATATAATTGTCTGCCAACTCTTCCGCATTGTTTTACTGAAGTTTAAGTATACATTTCCATATTTAAAAATCACAATACTGATAAAATTAAATGTGCTGATTTCTCTCTGGGTTAAACCCTTTTTCTAAGATCAAAACCATTTGAAAGAATTGCTTGCATTTTGTTGTTGCTACATCATTTTTTTAGCTCCACTTCTCGTTGTAACAACTTCCTCCCGCGCAAAGTAACATCTATTGGAACTGCCAAATTAGAATCAACACTATGGGGCCATGAACTCACGGTTCTCTGGCGGTCTTCCAAAATTAATCTAGAGAGACAGGTCCAAGAACTTAAATCTTTCTTCCCCTGGCTTTCTGCTTTCACTAACTGTACATCAGTGAACCAAAGCACGTATCATGTTGACGGATTATCTTTTTTTTTATTCTATCCCATCTCTGAAAAACATTGTTTATGTATTTCCCCCTCTCTTTCCTTCACTTGGCTTCTTCGAATGTTTTATATACAATCATCACTTATTTGTCTGTCCCTTTTCTCATAAATTTTTATTAATACTTCCCTTACTAAAAAGAAATTTTGATTTATAATATTGCCTTGTTTGTAAACATTATTCATAACTAATGTGAATTCCTCCCCCCCCCCTCCATTTTGTGTTACGCATAAGTTAGCGCAGAGGATTTCTTTTTAAATGATGCGTCAATATTGCTATTTTAAAAAAAATAATAAATAAATAAAATTAAACTTACTGTGTCCATAACAAATTAGTTTTATACAAAAAAAATATTTAAGTAAATATTTTTTTTATTCTAATACCGGAACAACCTAGTAACTGCTCTTCCAGTTTCATCTTTATGAACTATCTATGAAACACACATTTCATGTTAAAAAAAATATATATACTCTATAAATTTATCTCTGCGCTTATAATTCGAACAGAAATTCTGAACTGGTACTATGAATCAGGGCTTCGAACCGTAATTTTTTCGTTCCGATTCAACCATTATAATATATATATATATATATATATATCAGCTCTGTTCCGAATGAATAAATTTTATTTTATGTATATTGGTATTTGTACTAAAATATGTAATTTAATCATACACAAAAAATGTAATTCTATCAAAACTTACAAGATTTTATTCTTTAATTTTAATTTCACCCATTAACTGTCCGCAAAATGATAATTTAAATTATTTTCCGCTAAAGAGGAGCTAAAATCTTTGCATTCCATTAAATATTTTAACATATTATTATTCCATCTAGTTGGACAATCTAAAATTGGTCTTTTAATATTAGCATCTTTAATTTTTAACATAAGAGATGGAATGCGCAACTTTTTCACCAATTTCCGAACATCAGAAATAAGTTCATTGAAATCGACTTTTTTTAAATAGAATCTTTCATTGTTAGTTGCTACGCATTTGCAGCACATCTTATTCCGATAAGTTTATTAAAAGAAAAGTTATGATAAAAAAAAAAAGTCTTCAAAGTGATCCCTAGTTTCGAAATTTTCATTTTTCATAACTGAATATTCTTCAATTTCGGATCCTAATAAGTTGACAAATGAAATCATATCAGCTCCATTGTCCGATGAACCTCCATTGTCCTCCGCGGTAGAATAAATTTGCTGAATATCGATACTGTTTTTTAAATGAATTTGTATTGTATTTTTAATGAAAAATATAACTCACGACTCTCTGATATTTATCTGAAAAAGATCATGTATACTTATAGTTCATTCAAATAAATTAAATCTGCTTAAATCTTCAAGTAGTTGCATGTGAAACTGAAACAGGAAAGTACGAGTGAACATCAAAACAGGAAATCGAGAAGCAATTTTCGTGTAATGATGATAATTATATGGGTGACGTTAAATTAGAAAATATTGATAAGTTGGTTACAGTAGCATAATAACTGAGGATATATCGAACCGAAATAAACCGGTATTTCTTTTTCGGTTCAGTTCCTGTTTTTCCGACGAAAATAACGGTTTTTCTCCCCGGTTTTCGGTTCGTTCCGGTTCGAAGCTGTGCTGTGAATATTGCTTAACTTCATCTTAATAGTATTTTCATGAATTGTAAACGAAAGGGGAAAAAAATTCTGAAAAATGTATAAATAGGAGGACGCACAAATTAGTGGAATCTAAATTGAGATATTTTAATGAAAATGATCTTTCAAAAACTGTCAAGAAGTGCAATATCTTTTCTTTTTTTTTTTTTTTTTTTTTGAATGATACATTAATTTTAAAACATCGTTGATTCAAGTACTTTTTGATATTTAAATATGAATCATATCGAAAATATGTATTGAATTTTCAAAGAACTTTCATCACAAACAATCAAAAAATGGTTTGATAATATATAATTTATATTATTGCTATTGATATTCATTTGTTGTAAATGTTTTTCATGATGGAAAATTAATACTTATATGAAAAAGATAAATTTTAGAATTGGAAAAAAAAGCAAAAGTTGTGAAAGTAATGTTTTTGAGCCCTTTTCAACAGTTTTAGCTTGTAAGTCCGAAATGAATAACCCATACGTTATAACTTCAGTTTTTGATGCTCACTAAATAGAAACCCTGTGACTTTTGCTTTTAATTTAATATGTTTTGGATTGAGATCGGTATTATATTGAATAAAGTCAATATTGCTTGTTTTGAGAGAAATTTACTTAGTGTAAAAGAAATGTGTTATTTATAAAAGTACTATAATTCACATTTAGTATTTAGATGCACTTGATGGATACAAGAAAATTTTGAATGTTTATTTATATTAATTGATAAAATATAGTTTTAGCTATGCGCGGTTCTAATAGCAATTTTCTAGTGAACTTCTCATATTTCAAAACCCACCATGTAGAGGGACTAATAATGCTCGTTGAATCTGTCGTGGCTCAAAGCTCTCTCATTGGCGGAGTGTGAAAATTTGGAGAGGGACACCAGCTCACACAGATATAATTTTCATCACTTAACTAATGCTCGAATTTACGAAAGTGGACGTAAATTTTCCTTAATTAGTTTCGAAACGCAACGTATATAAACAATAAATCAATTACCATTGCTAAATCGAATCTGGTCTGAGAATCATACAAATTATTATGATTACATTAAGTTATTCACTTTAATATACATTATTTACAAAGCGGAGAGGGGTGGGAAGAGTATTTTTGACATGGTCTTATAAATTGTATTATAGCAAAAAATGTTTTTCAGTTAATCTAGGCCCTAATTTATGTCCTGCTACCATTTTTATAAAGTTTTTTGTCCTTCAGAAATTATTATTGCACTGAAAAAATGTATGTAATCAATCTAGAACCAGTTTATATTTTAGATTAAATTTAATTAAATCAAAATTGTTTAATGCTTGAAAATATTGTATTGAGGGTTATCCGTTATTTCTGATGCAAACATGAAATCATTGAAACAGAGACATAATATAGTAAATATGGCACATTCCTGCTTCTATAGCTGAAAAATCTCAAAAAATTTAGAAAGGGACATAAAAAAATTTACATTTCTAAAATGTTATAATATCTCAAATATATTCTCTCTCCTCTTAAAGATGAAATCATTTTAATTTTGAAAAATACTTGAAATTGATGTTCAAATTATTCATTTTGTCAAAAAAAGTAATGGAGTTAAAAAAAATCTAACTTTTGTTCGTAATAATTAAAGTGTTCACTAATAAAAATGTGTAAAAATTTTATGAAATAAGTAATCAAAAATAATCGGGGATGAAGCATGTGAATAAAATTTAAATAGCAACTCAGTTTTCAGAAGTGACTTAAAAATAACGTTAAACTAAAAGGGAAATAAATCCTTTCACCAGTAATTTATGGGCTTTGCATATTACAAAATTTGTGTTGATAATATCAGTTTATTATGAGCAACAGGCAGTGGCGGTGACGGGTTGTATTGTGGGTTTCATGTTTTTTAATTAATGCTACATAGATTTTTTAAAAATAGTTCTTACTTATATAAGACATTTTTACAAACATAAGATTACATGTTTGCTTTTCTCTTTCAGGGATTAGACAATGTCTTAAGTGGTCCAAAAACCCCAACCAGTTTTGAAAAACTTTCCATCCCAACTCCCAGAATGGATAGTTACAGATTATCTTTAGCTACTCTGGAAGGTAAATAGCTTTTCACTTAAATAGGATATGTATTATAATACTAGATATTTAAGGATATAAAATTTTAATATATTTATTCTAATTGTGGCAAAAATTTTAAGAAATGCATAATTTTGAGATTATGCATATCAAAGTTATGCTTTATATATGTATATTTTTTTCATATCAATAAAATGTTAAGAAGCAAATACTTTCAAATCAAGAGAGTAAAGTAAATGCATCTCATTTGCTACTTCCTCTCTACAGTAAAATGACAAACCTCTATTATTTTTTTTCGTATATTTTCAGTAATATTTTCTATGTTTATGATATTTTTTATAATTATTTGTCTGTATTTCTTAAAAATCACTATAAATTATCTTAATCATTCATTCAATAATATATTTTGTTTTTTTAACACGAATAATATTCTACTTTTATGTAGACACCCAAGATATTGAACTTGATGCAATTTTGGGAGAGCTCTGTGCCTTAGAAAGTTCTCTTGATCCAGATCTCATGCACAGAGGCCATGCTCGTAGTGTCAGCACTGTCATTCAGAGTAACATTACTGGTGAAAACATCCGTTATTCAACTTCAGGAATGCCCATCGCTCATGAGGTTCAGCCTCCAACCTCTCAGTCTGGATCTAAACGCTTTTTTACTCACAGACGCTCAAGTTCTGGAGGCACAAAATCAAAATTTGAAATTGGTGGAGATTTAGACTGTGATCAAGTTAAAGGGCACAAAATGGAATTGAATGTGAGAACTGATAGTCCTGATAATGACTCTGCATTTTCTGATAGTGTTTCAATGCTTTCTTCAGAATCATCTATTTCATCTGGTGGTAGGACTGATACAGGGATCTCTAGTCAAGGTTCATCCAAAACAAACAGTATTGCACTGGTACCATCACCAACTCAAGTAAATGTATATGATTTTTATTGTATGCATTTTTTCTTAGTAATATACTTATTTGAATTTTAATGAATAAATAATTATACTTTAAAACACAAAATGGATTTAAGTGTAAGGAATATTTTGACATATTTTTTAAATTCATATTTTTAAATCAAGAAATTACCTTAAAGGATTTCTGTGTTTTTAATTATGAGTTTTTTTAATGATGGACTTCCAAACATTAACCACAACTTAAGAGTTTCTAGGTTAGTTAACATTGAATTACAGTAAAGGGTTTTATAATTATTATTATGTACTAAAATTCAATTATAAAAACAAAGCGCACAATACTATATATATATTCTGCATTATATGTGGGGAAAAATCTCACATGATCACCCCAATGACCAAAATGGTTGAGAGTTTTTTAAGATTAAGTTTATGATTTGCTTTTTTCTGTTTATGCTGTTATATCCAGAATTCTGAAACTATGAATGAAAGAGAGAAAAATCTATATTACTCTTTAAGAGTAAATAAATGTCAAAACTGTCACTAGTAATGATTTATATCTGCACACACATATTTGGTTATTCATATAGACAAATCTTTTAGTAATTTATATTTTCTGTATACATATTACATGATTGAGTAACAAGGGTTATTCAGTAATAAAAGAACTGAAAATACCATTTTAAATGTATAGATATAATTAATTCTGGGTTTGAAATAAGTGTTACACACATTTGAAATTATATTAGACTGCTGATAAATTATGTTAACAGTTTATGAAGGGGAAAAAATTTGAACCATTAATCCAATTTTGAAAATATGAAAAAGTTATTTTAATGTAAAATCTTATCTCAGAAAATGGCATAAATATGTAAACATATATTTTTTTAATATTAATACTAATGACTTCAATTGTTTTTAATAGTAAGTGGTGTTTATTGAATTGGGATGCAGGATGTACAATGTGTGAATGTAAATTATTAAAATTCATTTTAATTTTTGTAATTTCAACTGAATAATGTCTCTTACTGAATATATCCTTAATGAATCTGATGATAATAACTAAAAAAATGCTGGTGAATCTATATTTTTAAAAAATGCAAACATTTCCTCATCAAATTTGATTAGAATGACCAAGAAATATTTAATGTCTTTACATCTTCTAATGTAATTGTTCAGTTATAAAATTTGTATGTTTAATTTAGCCTGTGAAAAAGAAATTTTGTTTTGAACACATGATAAATATACTATAAGAAGATTATCATTGCTAACAGGTTATGTAGTGATATTCTTTTTAATTTCAAATCAAGCAGTTAAAAACATTTTCAGTTCAGTATTTTTTTTAAAAAATGTTTAACATGTTGATTAAATTTATTGAAAATGTTTTCTTTCTTTTTTCCCCCAGCTGCTGGACAATATATCTAGGCGACTAAAGGCTTTGAAGGTTGAAGTAGAAAAAGAAAACTCTCCACCAGTAAGTAATGTAGAATAATTGGTCCTATATATTGTACAACAAAAATTTGATTAGATTAAAATGCAGAATTAATGTGTATTTGGAGCTAAAAAACACTTTAAATACCTTAAAGTTACATCAACAGAAATGATTTAAACTTTTTAAAAAAAGTAATATTTATTATCATTCAAGTTTGTCTTCTATAAGATGAGTTATGTTTGTGAATAACTAAAAAAAGAAAAGAAAAGACAACAAAGATACACCTTTTAAAAATTAAAAATATATTTTACAGATTTCAGTTGGTATGGAACAAAAGTTTTATTTATATAGTTCATTATCTACAATATGTAACACTGCTTTGTGGGAGAACTCTTCTTCGTTCTCCTTGTGTATTGTGTTTTAGAATGGTCAAGGAATTAATTTCATTTTCGACTAATAATAACTAATTGGGTAATTGTAAAATACTAGTGTTGCAGCTTGTTAATGTCTGCTCTTGCTTTTGTAACTGATGTGCTTTTACCATTGCTTGCTGGTATTCTTTCTATCTTCTGAAGAAAAAAAAGTATTTACTTTCAATACTAGAAATCAAACAATTTTATTTAAAAAAAATTTATATTAAAATGTTTCTATACTAAATCTTTGTTTTTACAAAATTAAAATTTTAATGCTTTAAAGATGAAGTATAAGTAATAAAACGAATTTTTAGTTTTATATTAATTTATGAGACAATAAAAAAGAATATTGAAATATAAAGTATTATTACTTGAAATTTTTAGAAAAATTGTTTGATTTCTTAAATTACTGTTTTATTCTTCTGGTGATGGTGGCTGTTTGTGTTCTTTGCTATTTCTTTCGCCTTCTTTAGGCAGAACAAGCTGCCCGCATTAAAGCTGAAAAGATCAGGATTGCTTTGGAGAAATTAAAAGAAGCCAGTGTGAAGAAGGTATATATTTCATGATAGCCTTTACATATTAAACATGCTTATGCTAAAGTACTTTTGTGTGTGTGAAGCAGAGCTATTAAAATTATCTAATTATTAATAGCTTCTTTTTCTAATTGTATACAGAAATTAAATATTACACACTATATTAGTACAAACTTTCTGATTTTATGTCAAAGCAAAATTTCAATATTTTAGATTGCTTTAAGTTGATCATTTAATTTTATTGACCAAAATTTATCTTATTTATTTTGATAATCATGGATATAAAGTGAAATTATATAATCACAAGAATTAAATGCATTTTTTATTTTATTGGTTTTTAAAAATGATTTCATAACACCATATATTTATTACATAGCCTTACACAATACTTCTGAGGATAAGAATTAATAAATGTTTTTACTTTTTTTACTGATACATTTTTTGCCATCTTTAATAGATTGTATACAACATATGCATCTGCTTTCAAATATCTCAAGCTGTTTCTTGTGTATAGTTGGTTAATAAAGTACTTGTGTGAAGAATATGTTTTATTTTTTTTAAAAATATATATAGGATTACCAAAGTGTTATGTACTGAGCAATAACCATCATTATTGGAGAAACTACGACTAATATATTAAAAGTAGACAATGTTTAACTAATGAAATGTAACAGGAGCACTGCTTTTTCAGGCTATATGATGAATTTAAAGTAACATTATGATGTATTAATAAACGTGAATATTAAACAATATTCACACATGAAAGTAAAGAAATTGTGTTGTGTGCCTTCATACTTACTATAAGTTTTTACCATCGTTATTTTGACTGATCAAAAAATTCAATATATATTACTTAACTAATTCCAGTCAAACTTGGAATTACAGGGGCTAGAAGAAATTGAATAATCTAGATTCAAATTGAATGTTTTCTTAAATTAAAAAAAATAAAAATTGTTAATGCATGTTAAAAAATTTAACTTAGAAGCTTTATTTTGCAAAATACGATTATGTTACAATGTGTATTGATATTTTTCAACTAAATCTAATATTTTTACTGTGTATCTTAACAAGGGCAGGTCTGTGTGTAATGATTGAGGGTGGGCAGTAAACCTCAAGGGCTGAGGTAAATTCAAACTTATAACAACCTTGCTTCAATTTGCTGTATCCCACAAAAAAATAATTCTTCAATTCCCTTATCTTAGAAACACCCTTAATATAATGCATATCAACTGGAAATTCTGATGAACTATTTTTGCACAGTAATAATCTAAGAGAAATCAAACTATCCGAAATTTCAAATTACCAATACTTGTAGAAGTTTGACTGTATAACTGAGCAACTAAAATTTAAAATATTGCTTATACAAGGAAATCTTTGCATCTTCAGCTATTTAAATTAACTGAAACAAAATTATTCTTATCTTATACTAAATGCAAAAAATTTTCCTTCTTTAGATCTTTATTAAAGCTTTCAGCGCTGACAACAGTGCTAAGAGCTTGTTGGTGGATGAGAGGATGACTGTGGGACAAGTTTGTCGTCTGCTGGCAGACAAGAATCATGTTCCCATGGATCCCAGGTGGTCTCTTGTTGAACATATTCCGGAATTGTTTATGGGTAAGGCTTGAAGCAAAATGTAATTTTGAAATAATAATAGTCTTTCCAAAAACAAATCAAATTTTGAAATGTTAATATATTTCCTCATATAGTAAATGTGTACTTTTTTAATAAAATTTATTTTGTAAATTGTTGTCCAAAATTTCATTCTGGATCATTTGGTACTTTTTA
The DNA here is from genome assembly GCA_019973955.1 of Trichonephila inaurata madagascariensis. Taxonomy (NCBI): domain Eukaryota; kingdom Metazoa; phylum Arthropoda; class Arachnida; order Araneae; family Nephilidae; genus Trichonephila; species Trichonephila inaurata. The sequence goes on along the minus strand of BMAV01013664.1, from coordinate 52,823 downwards.
AAAGCTGAATTTATTTTTAAATTATATTATGGAGTAATGAACCAATAAAATTTTCAGTTTAATTAGGTTAACATCAGACTTGAAATATAACTTTTGTGACCAAACAGAATATTCATATTTATAGCTATTGAATGAAATCAAATTTGCATGTAGGTTAATGTAAAAGACTGGCAATATTGTTTGCAATCTTAAATTCATTGATTATGGGAACAATTTTGTAAAATCATTTAGAATGAATATTGACATTTGATAAAATTTTCCTGTTCATACTATTTTAAATGCATTACATTCATTTTCTGCATACAGATATTTATTAATTGATAATACTTCCTACTGTTATTATTGGACCTGATACAAATATTTTTAGAAAAAATTTTACTCAAAAAAATATATTTTAAAAACTTGTACCTCTGTATGAAAATTGGCTGCATAGTATGGTTATATTAAAAGGGGAAGTCCCCCTCCCCCTGTACAAATTAACCCTTTTAATGTTTAGATATGTATTTATTAATGTGTGTATTTTTTATTTTAGAGAGAATTTATGAAGATCATGAGTATGTTGTTGAAAATCTATTACTGTGGGCCAGAGAGTCTCCTAATAAATTGCAATTTTTTGAGAGAGATGAAAAATATGATTTGTTTATAAACCCTGAAGTATGTTTAGTTATTGTAGTATTGTTTGTAAATGTGCATTGGATGTATGCATTTTTCAATTTTTATTCATTATTGTTTATTTATGTATAATATTTCTCTTTTATATAGGAATATTTATTAATGGGTAGCTCATCTGAAAGAGGATCAGAAATGGATGATGATGCTAAAGCTACTCTACTTGAAGTAAAAATCTTTGTACATTAACATATACAACCTTTAAAAAACACTAAATCATTTTTATAAATTTTATTTCTGTGAAACAATCAGAAGGATTTTTTTTTCTGTTGTACCATCAGATACTATTACTGTGCCTGGGAAACAGAGGGATGCATTAAAATTTTGCACTTAAATACAGAAATATCTGTGTAATTAAATATTTGATTATTATATATTCTCATTATTTATCAAATATTGTTCAATATATTCCATATTCATTCAAGAAATTCTGCTGCCTAAAACAATCTACAGTAGTTACAATAATTTTGGGTGAAACTCTTGAATTTTAATTCTAAAATCTAGAGCAAGATTTCCTAATTCTTGAGTTGTGATCCAGTACTTGGTTGAACAAAAAAAAAGGTACTGGGTTGCCCTGAAAGATGTGGTGTGATGGATATTGAAAAACACAGTAAACTTAACTCGTAATTTTTCAGTTAATAACATTTTGAGAGAAAAGGACAATGAAACTTTGAAGGTAACCTATAAGCAATGAACTGAAACCAGTTATCCTGTCATTGATACCAAAAAATTTAGTTTAATTAAAATTCAACAATTAGTTATTTTAATTATTCAATTAAAATGTATTAGTATTGGCACAGGAAATAGTAGTTTATTCAATATACAAGGCAAAAATCAAAGGAACCCAGTAAATTTTGTGGTTCAGCCAAATAATACATTAAAATTTAGAATCTTGGAAATGTCTAAAAATATTGAAAGAAAAATCATATCTCCACTTAAAAGAAATGCAATTTCTTTTCAAGTTGATAAAAGAATGGATACATTGAATAACACAAATTTGATGTGTTTTGTATGGTATGATTCTGACAATATATCTCATGAAGAATTTCTCTTTTATAAACCATAAGAACAATAACCAAAGAAATATTTAAATTGTTTGATAGTTACTTTAAAATCAAAATGGCATTGAATGGAAAAATGCATTCACAACGATGCATTAGCCACCAAAATTCTCAATACTTTTAACTACAATGATATACTTCATAAAATCTTTTCCACTAAACTACAATTTTTTTTTTTGCTACGTGCAAAGAAAATGGAAGTGAATATTAGCTTTTGTACTGTAAGTATGATGGCTATTCATGGGGAAAATATTTAAAAAGTCTTATTTAGTTGAAAAAATTTTATAAAACATCCTCTCTCTAACAGTTAATTGTAATATTTCATTTCAAAAGCAATTTTCTTGATGCCAACTATTGAAAGTAGCTTCTTTATTGGTGCAACAGCTCCGAGTGAACCCTAGCCTTCCTCAAAATTTCATCCCATACTGTCCTCTTCTTGACTAAGTTTTTCCAAATTGTTAACCTTAATAGTTTTCAAGTGACAGTAACTTAATTTGTGATGTATTTTGAATAATTTAAATCTTGCCATACTAGGTAAGGTTATTATTTTTTGAGTGCAAAAAAGCTAAATTTTTTGTCACATTGTGTGGAAGTTGAACATCGCAAAACTTTTAAAAAGCACACATATTACTTAAATGAAGTGAATACTTAATTTATGACCTCTTTGCTGGGTGGGATTTCAGCTACTACTAAACAGAACAGTTGATATGCATGGAGACGTAATTTTAAGGAATATTTCCTTCTAATTAACTATGATTAAAAATGGATAAACCCATTTACAATTAATATACAATCCAAAACAGAGGAGTCCGATTTAAATGTTCAGTCTATTATTAAAATATGTGGCCAATTCATTAAAAGGCATGTGCAGGAGAATACCATTAATGAAATTTTGGCTGTCATTTTGTCAAGAGTACCCTATTGTAATAGAAAAAAGGTTGTAAAATTACTAATGCCTTTTATTATGACATATAAATGTAGAATCATATTTTCAACACATTTTTAAAATAAATAATATATAAATTTAATGTGATTTACAACATAAGTTATCCTCTCCCTTCTTTCTAATGGGAAGTTTTTAATTATCAAGACACATAACTTCTATTTATCATTAATAATTTTGTCCTATTAATTTTTTAAAAATTACTTTGGATGAGCATAATTACATGAGAATGATGTAAGCGTTTGGATGATGTTTTATTTTATTTATAAATCTCAAATTGGCAATAAGTTTTTAGTGAGGTCATGATAAATAAACTTAAAAATTACAGCCAAGGAAAAAGTTTTTGTGAGAGAAACACTGGTCTCAAATAATTTTTCTATAGGGTTGTGTATAATTTGTTAGTAAAATTAATTAAATGTTATGTTGCAAAAATATTTAGAAAAAAATAAATATTTGCGAATACAAACTGAGTTATTTATAGAGTTTCTTAGGAAAACTTATTTTAATTACTAGAAGGTAAATTTGTTTTTTAAAAATGGTCGGAATAGATTTTATTTTAAGTGTTGGAATTTTATACCTAAATAATTTTGACTGAATAAACATGTAATATTTACGCTTGAAATGAAATTGTGATTACATATTTCTGTTTTATATTAAAAAGTTTCATGGAATTAGATTAAAAATATAAAATTATTTCAAGTTAATTTTTAAAAATATTTATAGGAATTTTTTTCTTCATCGAGTGTTCCTGAAGTTGAAAGTGCATTATATTTAAAAAGTGATGGTAAAAAAGCATGGAAGAAACATTTTTTTGTTCTCAGAGCATCTGGCATTTATTATTGCCCAAAAGGGAAATCAAAGGTAAATTGTTAAAGCTATATTGTTATTATTTTGTTGAGTGTTAGTTTTATTAATAAAGAGCCTTTAAAGAGAGAGCTTTTAATTTATGAGATGAATTTTATTGCTGATTGTTGTGTGTGATTTCACTATTTTAAGTAATAAAATAATTTATAATTACGGGGTTTTTTATAATATGTAGTTTGCTTAGTACATGTTCAATTAACTGAATCATGTATAATTTGAAAATGTAGTTAAATTGTTACTAAACAAATTCAATAGTACCTCAGTTTTTGTTTATATTTATGGGGGAGGGAATATAGTTTGTTTTTAAAATTAAATTTGTCACTGTATTTCCATTTCTATTTTTTCCTCTTCCCTTTAAAAAAAATTGATATTATAATTTTTAAAAAATTGGAATATTGTTCTTCAATATATTTGTTGGTTGCATACCAGATTGATATGTAATAGCTTTTATATTACATTAAAATTACAATACATTTTATAATTAGAATATATGGTGTTTGTTGCATTATGATGTAATATTCTAATTACCGTATTTTCCTGTATATAATCCGCGGATTATGTGTTAAAAAAGTTTCAAATTTCGTTGTGCGTATTATACGCCGCCGCGGATTATCTGAGAAAAAACATTCTAGATCAGAAAAGCTAACAATAAAGTTTTGAAAGAAATGCCGTTTATGTTTTTTATAAAATAAATAATAGATGGCGCTTTCATGACTCGGCTGACGTAATTCAACCATAACTAGTTTTTGTCCAATCACATTCAAGAACGAATTCAGTTCCTCGGAAGGAAAAAACAGTTACTAGTCACTGGCGCCATTTCCAATTTTCTCTTGAATAGAGCTATTACGTCCTTTGAAAGTTTTCATCATGTTGAAGCGAAAGCGTGTAAATTACACTGCAAACTTCAAGTTAAAAGCTATAGAGAAGGCTACCGATGTCGGGAAGCTGCAAGGTTTTTCAACGTTGACGAATCGAATATTCGTTTGTGGAGAAAAACAAGACCAACTTCGAAAATTGTGATCGACGTTAAAGAGCCAAACATCGTGGAAAACCCCACTGGCCAGAATTAGAGGAAGAAATAAATAAATGGATTTTAAAAGGAAGAGACAATGGGAAAGCAGTATCGATCTTAATTTTTTTGCTGTTGACTTGCTAAATTAAAAAAAAGAAAGATTTTTTCCGCGTGCAAAATGTTTTGTTTTATTGAGATTATCGTAAAAAATATTATCATACATGTTTAAAAAGGCGTTTCATAATAAATTTATTTTTCTGTACAATTTCTTACTTCTGTTTTTAGTTATATTGTGTATTTCTTATCTTATGTGACACTCATTATCGGTAGTTTATATTTTGGATTATTCGCCATAAAAACTGCCGCGGATTATATGGCGCTGCGGATTATACAGTGTTTTTTTTTTTACTCGAAAAAAAAAGGCTTTGCGGATAATATGCCGCTGCGGATTATATACAGGAAAATACGGTATTTAAAAATTGAAGTTATATCAGATTTGAAAATTTTTGTGTATGACATTGTAATTGAGCATATTGAGATGTTCAAAATTTCAGTCTGAAATTATTTTTTTTAAGTTAAATCTCTTTAAAACTATTTTATTATAATTTTAAATGGCAAATCTGTGTAGATAAAGTAATAATTTCTATTTTTGATCCCCTACCAACTGAATTGTGACTACACTTTCATTGACAAGTTACTTGTAGTTCTCTGAAGTTTGAATTTCTTTAATGTCAAATCAAGATGTTAATTTTAGAATTATGTCTATCAGTATTACTTAGATGCCTTTTCCCCTATTTTAATGAGTCTAATTAAAATAATGCAGATGCTATATAAATAACACTAATAAACATTAATATTGTTTTTGTTGAAATGTGTGAGAATCTAGAACTTGCTGCTTCTTTGTAATTTGCATTAGTAATTCCAACTATTTTGGTCGAAAGAATATTTTAAAAATTGCAATGTTTTAATGTATGACATACTGAATATGTGCAAATTTAAGAGAGGAATTATTTTACTCTTTAATTTTTTTAAAAAAAAGTAATCTATCCCCACAGTTAAATTTTAAGGAAGTAATTATTTTTTGTACAAATTGCTCGTACTGTTTCCTCTCTCGCCTCTTTTTTCCCTTTGAAAATAGATGACATCAAAGCTAATTCTTCTTTTCTTTTCTCAAAATGATATTTTTTACTGTATAGTGGAGAACTGGCTTTTTTTTATCTCTTCTTTTGAAGCTAGATATTCATTTTTAAGTACATTTTAGATTCACGTCATACATGAATACAAACCAGTGATGCGCACTGGAATTCCTGAAATGGGAGGGGGGCAGAAGTTCACCATTATCTTTTTATACCCCAATATGCTGCCAAACATATTCTTTTGATTTAATCAATTGTCAGGAACAAAAAAACAGTAAAAAATTAATTATTAAATAAATAATTAGCATTATTTAATAAAATAAACTATTAATAACAAATACTTAATTAAATTGCCTGAATTATTATTTTATGTACCTTATACATAGGATTATAATCAATCAGGAAAAAAATTATGGTGTTCTGGGGGGGGGGGGCGGCTGGACTTTCTGGACTCCACTTGTGTGCACCACTGATGCAGACTTGAATACTGAATTTTAAAACATGTGACAGATTTATTTTGTAGTATTAGTGTAAATGTAATCAAAATAGAAAATGTAAAATTATAATTAATTGTTTTATATTTCTAATTAAAGTTTTGATACTGAAGCTAGTTTTTGTAGAATATTATCTACAACTTCAGATAATATTCTGTGTAAGATTCTGCTCAGATCCTATGATCAAGAATGTATAGCTGATTTTGTTGAATAAAAGGGATCTATATTCTCTTACACTTTGTAAAGTTAGATTTTTGATTAATTTGTAAATGTACTGTTATATTCAATTGAAAATTCCTTTTATACTTAATCGTGTATGTCAAGCATTTTGAAAAAAAAATTAATTTACTCATAAGAATTAATTGATATAGAGTTGTTTCTATCTACTTCTATCCAGTAAATCGTTGAAAGATAATTGTATTAGTAATGTACTATTTTTTGAGAAAAGTGCCTGAATTTGCTTTACAAAATAAAATTCCTTGGGAAAATTTTTTTAATAGTTTCATTTTATTTGATGTAGTGTGTGTAATCAATAAAATTTTGAAATACACTGAATTTTTAATTATTTTTTAATATTTATCATTTTAATAATATGGAAAAAGGACATATAATCTAATTTTTACTAATATGTAGGTTAGGGCATCTACCTATCATATATTTGACTAATAATTTTCTATTTATTTCAGTTATCCAAAGATTTAATATGTCTAACAACATTTGAGATGAATAATGTATATACTGGATTTGGATGGAAAAAGAAATATAAAGCACCAACTGATTTTGGTTTTGCAATAAAGGTAAATTTATATTTTACTTTAGTAAAGTTTAAAAATGAGACTTTGTATATTGGTATAAATATGTAGGATCTTCTTGGTGTTTATAAACTTGTTATAGAATATACTCTTGTTATAGAATATTACAGATTAGTTGTCATTCTTATCTGATTTGTCATACTTAATTTTATGATTTAAAAAATTATATATTTAAATATAAACCCAAACTCAGTGGCGCAACAGCCCATGAGAGCCAGGGCCTACTGGGCCCATCCCAGTATACTTTGGATCCCCAGACCATTGGGCGCTGCGATGCATGAGCATATGTCCTGGTCAGGTGGTCAGTCTGAAGAGGGATCCCCAGTGTTTTAAGTCCCCAAGCAAGCTTGGTAATCATTTATCGACACACTGCAGTAGGGATGAAAGGCTGAGTCGACCTTGCCCAGCCAGGGAATAGAACCCGGACTTGTGGTGTGGAAGAGCAATACGCTACCATTCCACCACTGGCCCTGTAATATTTACATATAAACAGGTGATATATGTCCTTTTCACCTGAACTTAACACATTCGTAATCTATTCAAAAGTTAACTTTACTGAATGTTACATTTATTGAAGAGTTTTTTTTATATGTCATTCTGGTCCAATAGTTTTTTTTAAATAAAATTTATAACTTGCAACCTTTTTCTCATCAAAAGTTTCTTTGAGATATATTACAAATTGGTATAAATTCTAAAATAAAATATCCAAAATTGTTAGATAAAAATATCTTTTATTGATAAAATTATTGATATCTATTAACTATAAATAATGTCTGTGTGCACAAATCTTAACTGATTTTGTACCAAAATTTATAATTAAGAATTAATGTATTAAATTTGTTTTTATATTGGATATTTAAATTATTTTGTTTTTTAACAAGTTAAGTTTATACTTCCAAATTAAGTATCAATAAATTTAGTAATTATGGTCATTACTTAAAATGAATATAATTATTAGGAAAGTGCACATTCATAAAATCTCTTGTGTGTGTGTGCGCTGTCATTATTTTTTATCATCAACTATGCCAAATTTCATTAATGTTACATATTACCCTTTAATTTTGCTTTAAGGATATTTTACCTTTGATATTTTTACATCTTTAAGTGTTAAATATTTATGTGTGTAAATTTGAGATGTTTTTATGAATTATTTTATAAGAAAATTGTTAAACAGTTAAGGGGACATGGTACGATTTAAGCAAAATTTTTAATTTAAGGATTTTTAAAATTTTTTTGTTTGCCTCCTATGTATGTATACTATGTTAAAGAGATTTTGTGCTCAAAATTTCATAAAAAACTAAACATTTAATTTTTTAAGGAAAAAACTTCAAATTTGTGAAGTGATTTTAAAATGCTGCTCCTCCTACAAAAATTTACGTACTTGCTTGAAATTTGATTTACAAGTACGTCAAACTATGTATAATAAAATTTGATATGGGTTTTGCTTTAACATGATTAGTATTCATACAATACTTTTTATGAATGTTTATTGAAAATTTCTTAAAAAATGTATAAATTCTGAGTTCAATTATTTTTTAAAAAATAAATTTTGCTTTGATTCAAAAATGCATACCAACTTTTGTTACACGTACTGTTAGCAATAGGTAAAAAAAAAAAATTCAAAGCATTAGGCACAATAGAAAAAAAGCCTTAGCATTTTAAATGAAGACAAACTAGTTATTTTATCTTTCTGAGATAAGTCAGTTTAAAGTTTAGATTAGCCATAGAGATGTGAATAAAAACGAACGTGAAGGCTATCATAATTCTAAGTTTTTTAAGTTTTGAGCTTTCAAATTTTGTGAGGTTATAGAAAAGTATATATAGAATAATTTAGGCTAAAAAAATTCAATTTGATTTTTTGACCAATTTTGGTGAATTGAATCATACTGTGTCCCCTTAAATTTGTATTCTTATTTTTCAAAGTTTTATCCTTTTGCTTGATATTTCAATTGAAATTACTTAATAAAATTTTTTCAATTCAAAATTACATTATTTTATCAATTAAAATTGAAATGTTCATACACATAGAAAAATTTAAGCTATGTATTTCAACTATATTTGCTGAAAAATTATTTATTTTATTTCCAATAAAAGGCAAGAAAAAAATCTAGCAAAAATCAAGAAATGTTAATAGTAGTGTTAATGGAAAAAAAGCTTTATATAAAAAATTAATAATGAATTAATGCACAAAGAGCTAAAAATAAATAAATAAAAAACCAGCTTGTATAATTATGTTATGTATTCTTTTTTAGCATCCTCAAATACAAACCAAGTCCTCTAAATACATTAAATATTTGTGTGCTGAAGATGAACAGATTTTACATCAATGGGTGATGGGAATAAGAATTGCAAAAGTAAGACTTAATCATCAATCATCATCCTAAAAACAGTTATATGTTCATTATGTATATTTCTTTCACATTTACTGTACTTTAATGAACAATGAAAAATCTCATGAGATAAAAATGGAATTCCTAAATTTCCTGAAAAATATTATTTACTGTTAGAGAAAAAGATTTTTTTTTTATCTTCCAAAGGATGTTTCATTGTGTTCATTGTTGTTTTATTCAAAAATAAAAGAGTTTGTTTTTTATCAATAGATATTAAATAAAATTTCTTTTTTTTTACCTATTTTATAGAGACATGATATTTTTTAGAAAACTTAGAAATAAAATAATATTTTGTGGGGGGGAAAATGCATTTCTAAAAATTTAGTTTTTATTTTAGTGGTTGGGTAGGTATAATTACTTTTTTTAAAGGTACAACTATTTTCTTTGGAGTTGTATTTGCTTATTTCTTATTTTAAGTTTGTAATTAGATTTAAATCTTTGGTTTTATTTAAGGAAAAAAAAATTCTATATTTTTATGACTGAGTATCAATACTTTTGCTTCAAATTTTTGAAATCTTAAAAATACGGTCAGTTTTATCTAGCAAATTAGGTTGTATTATATGCTGAAGCATCTCTCATTATTTTAATTTTAAAATTAAGTGATGTTTTTCTTTCATCAATTTGTCATTACAATAAACTTGTCTAGTTTAAGAAGTTTCTTATGCAAATTAACCGATTATGGTTGGCCAATAGTTATAGAGAAATATTACAGAATAGTCCTTTTATTAAATAATAAACATCACCTAAAAGAATTACTTGCAATCTTAGGTTTATGTAATCTTGGCTATTTCAGATTGTCGAAGCTTTTCATCCTTGATTGCATTAAAATATTTTTTCAACTTTCCACTATTTTTTAAATGTTGGTTTTAATTTTTCTATACTTTCTGTAACTTGTTTAGGTTTATCAACTCCCAGATTTTCCTCTTTTTTGTTAAGGTGGAATTTTTATTTGCCATTTTACTGTTTTTTTTAGAAAAAATTCTTTCCCAGTGGGTTCCTACTTCATTCCAATTTATTTTTCATTATTATTCCTTTCATTGGTTTTGAATGATTCCAGAATTTCACAATATTCTTAGAATTCTCAGCTATTTCCCTTATCTTCTTACCCTCAACATGAAGTCAATTTTTAAGCTACATTTTTTCCTATTGTTCCTAGTTGTAAAATATAGCAGTAATATGTAAAATCTCAGAAAAAAAGTTGGCATGCCATTGCTCACTCGGATTTAATAAGCACTCTGAAAATCCATGTCATGTGTATGATGTTCTATTTTTATATTATATATTAAAATTCTATTCATATTGAATGCAAAATCCTTTTCTGCTGGGTTCTTAGTCATATTGACATTCAAGGTAATGAGCAGATAAGTTCTGCAACTGAATACCATAAAATCCTGTGTATAACGTGCACCCATACTTTCAAGCTGAAATTTTTAACTTTTAGGTATATTTGCCGTATACCCCCCTTTTTATGAAGAAAACTGAAATGTACATATACAATGCTGTTATGTTTTGAAGCGATTTATTCAAGTTATTTTCTTAACCCCTTTGGTACCGGTGGAAGGAGAAAGAAGCGTTTCCCCAGGCTCACACATTCCGAGAGTATATGCACACACGGGACCGGACGAATTTCCCCGCTAAGCCTAATCTCCTTTAAAAATTCATATCAAATCTTGAATGCTATCAAATAATCTAAAATTTGAAATTTAAGTATCTTTATAATATTTGAAAATATACAGTCCAAAAGTTTTTGCTGTATTTAAAAAAAAATTACAAACTTTAAAGAAAATGTTTTTATTTTAATTAAAAAAAAAGTTTTTTCTTTCGCCATGATAATTAAAATAAAATAGACGCAAAACTTGCAAAATACTATTTTTCAAATCCCAAACGATAAATTTACTCTCACATAAACTTGTTGTGGCTTCAACTGATACAAATCTTTTAAATAAAAGCTAACTTTACTTTTAATTAATCATTATAGTGCGGATCTAATTTAAAAAAACTCGAAGCTGAAAACACATATTAAAGTTCAAAGTTCTGTGAAACATAATTGGGGAAGAAAAAAAAAACAGACTTTAACTGTCATCTAGTGCTTGTAAAAATTAATATAAAAATGTTCCAAACTCCAATCACACCGGTGTGATCATGGGCCTCTGAGTGGGGAAAGCATAATCACATATATGATACCATGGGCTCTGGAGGGAGAAACTCTTGAATCACATATGTGTGATCATGGTCCTAAACGGGTTAAGCTTTTGCAAAAATAATTTAGAACTACAACCTTTTAAGTTCATTTAGAATGTCATTTCTTTTAAATAAACAGTATTTTGAAATATGTAGAAGTCTAATTTTTTTATGCTCATCTCTTTTTTTATTTTTAAAGCTCTTATTTTTATACCCGGCATATAATCTGCGCAACTGTAAATTTTGATCTTATTTTTGGTGTTAAAAGTGCACATTATATGCTAGATTTTACGGTATACCATTCACCTGTTTCTTTAATTCACCTGAAACAAGCAGGTAAGCCCTTCGCTGAGATCTCTGGCAGTCACAATTGAATCTACAGAGGAACAATACATTTAACAATGTTCTACCAGCATTGTCTCTTTGAACTTGTGCAAATAGTAGAAAGAGTGATATTTTCTCTTAAGGCTATGAATTTGACACTGCCATTTCATGCATTGGCGCCTACTTTTGGGTGAGAGCAATCTTGAGTGCTCATCTTGCCATTATTCATATGCCATATTTTGCTTAAATGTCTGGTATTTATTTCCATGCATCTATTTTAAATATGTCTGATGTGTGGTGGGGAAACACCTCCTCTGGAATTTATTTTTTTATGAAGAATTTTTAATATTATCATTCTCACCATTTATTTTGTTTTTAACAAGCATTCTAGATTCATTTAACTTCAACATCTTAAACAAATGTTTGCTGCAATATGACTGAAATTGGCTCTCACACCTAAAAAGTCCAGCCAACCAATTAGTATCATCATCATAATTTATTTTTCTTTCAGCGTCCTTTCTTTGACTGCCTTCTTCCTCTTTTGCCACTTTTACTTCCTTTAAACTTTTTATCTACTTTCTTCATTTTAGCTTTTTCATCTGTTTTCTTAATTCTGGTTTCATCATAATCATATTCACAGATTTCCTTTAGTCTTGTTGTTTGCTTTCATCTCCCCATTCTTTATCTACTTCATATGCTTTTTTTTTATTTCATTTTGTTATCTATCTTTTTTTAAACTTTTTCCTTTATTTTATCCTTTTTCTCTGCTTTCTTAGTTTTATTATTTTTATCATTTTTTAATTTTCTTTTTTTAATCCTCCATTATATTTTTTACTTATTTTCTTTGTCTTCTACATTTACCCTTTTGGCTTTTTCCTCTTTCTTTTCTGTGCTTTTTATGATTCTAACTCCTTTTTTGCCATTTTTTAAATTTTTATCTTGTTCTCAATTCCTAAATGATTTAATTTTTTATGCAGGCTAACTTCATCAGTTTATTGCTGTATAAGATGCTGCTTGCTAGTTTAAACATATGTCTTAAAGTACAATAAAATCTTTTACATGCATCAACTTATTTATATAAAATTTAATGTCACATTTTTCTCTGTTAGATGATTGACATGGAATCCTTTGAATCAGGAATATATTAAACTGCAATTAGTGTACTTCAGCAACTTCACAGTTCTTTTCTCAACAATTTTAATCTTTGTTGCTTTTTTGGTTGTTGGTATTTTCTTGCAAATTTCAAAATTATGATTAGTATTAACTATCAGAAATTAATTCTCAATTGCAGATTCAAGCTCCCCCCTTTTCCCCCCATCTATGACATAAGAATGTAGCTTGTTTATCATTTTATTTCATCAGAACAATTACTTTTAATGTGGCTTTACTTTTAGATAATGCAGTTTTTTAAAAAAATTAGTCTTTTTGCATGTGTAATATTTGTAACACCTTTTCTCTTCTATTCTGTTGCATTGATCTCAAGCTGAATTAAGGATTGGTTTATATTCTTTTAATCGCATATATGTACTATTAAATGAGTTTATTTTTAATTATTTGATATAGAATTTTGAACTTTTTGGTTGTAGAAAATAGAATTTTTTAAAGAAATATTTTGAGATTCTTTTTACTAATGAATTAATTTTTAATGAAAAGTTTCCTAGCATATTTATATTCTAATATATTATTTATAACAGAGTTTTTTTTAAGTAACACTCAGTTTTGGAAACGTTAGTACCTGGCTGTTAATCCTGGGTATTATCATTTATTTTCTTTTGGCATCTCTTTTCCTCCATGATGTCGGAATCTTTAATTCTTTGTTCTCATCAAAGAACTCATTTGAAATTTCATTGAAATTTTTATATTGAAAAATTCCACAGTGTTTAAATTCTCTTCTATAACTTGTGCAGTTTGTTTTTCCATTAATTTGTACCTTATAAATTAGAGTAAATGAATTGCAGCCTTATATTTTTTGTTAATTAAGTTTTTATTTTTATGGGGACCTTCAATCTATTGTTAACAGTGTTTTTATTTTAAATCTTTTTATTAATAGCTGTAACATCACACATCATAACTTTTTTAGCTATGTTAAATATATCAAGTATTTTTAACTTATTATTTAGTAGATAAAATTATGTTAGTAATGTTTATAAATATTTTATTTAACATTTTCTTCCTATTTCCTGTACACCATAAAAAATTTGTTAGTTGGAATTGGAACATATATTTATTATATTAAAAGTATAAAACTTTCTTTTATAGTTTGGACCTTTATTAAAAGAAAATTATGATAATCTTATGAGGGATATTGTGGAAGAAGATCTTGAAACACTTGCGCATGCACGAAGTTTCTCTGTGTCATCTATGGCCAAAACTCTTGCTGTGAGTTCAGATAGTTCTGGTAGCTCAGGTAGCCCAGACAGACAAGATATCTCTTTAGAAGATGTTGTATTTTCTGGTCCTCATGCTTCTTCTCTTACACCTGAACACTCTGAGGCTGATGTCTTAAGTAATCGTAGCTCAGAATCTACACCCACACCAACACCAATGGAGTGGACAAATCCTCGTGGTTCTATGTTCCGTCATGATTCTGTCAAATCTAGCAGTAGTAGCAGTGGCTGTATGTCAGAACGATCCAGTGTGAGCACTCCAACTGCTGAACAAGTACCATTTGAGCCTGCTGATCAGCCTGCTGGCTCCTTAAAGAGAAAACCGAGTATGACTCCAAAAATACCATTAACTAACACTACTCGAAGCATTGCTAAGCAGTCAGATGACAGCTTGCATGTTTCTTTGACTCCTGACCGGCTGTCTCATAGTAATAGCATTGGAAATAGCGCATCATTCACCAAAACTTTAGGTCGGAGATTTAGTTTGCGACGTTCTCAAACGGAAGATCAAATTATGGTTAATGGTATCATGAAAAGTCTACAAAGAAAATCATCAGAAGTAGCAGCTCTGAATCAGGAGAGATTTACACTTCCTCCACCACCAATGACTGTGAGTAGTTCAATTGAAAGTCTTGATATAGCTCTTCTTCCTCCTCCACCACCAGAAGCTTTCAGAGGAAGTACAACAAGCCTTGATTCCTTGCCTCCACCACCTCCACCTTTAGATTTATCAGAGGAATACAGTTGGCCAAGTACCTCAAGTCTTAATTCTCTACCTCCTCCACCTTCACCACAAACTACTCCTACAAGAGAAAAACCTTCCAAAAGTAAAATTACAAGTTCACCAATTAAAGAGAGACCTTTATTTATACCTGTTAAATCTAGAAATCATGATCGTCGTTTATCTGAAGCAGATATTCAACAGCCCCCTCTTCCATTCTTAGCAGAGCTGAGGGGTGTATCAAGTTTGTCTCGAGGTTCCAGCAAACCTTTGCAAAGGGCACCTGTCAACAATGAAATTTGGAAAAATAATAGAAATGAGACTTCCTCATCCCCTTATCTTCAGACTGTAATCGACAGAAGAGCCAGTGCTCCACAAGTTCCCAAAACATTGGACATTGTACCTAATATACCTCACAGTTATGTGCCACCACCTCCCCCACCGCCTCCTCCACCTCCCCCAACCTCTACTATACCGAGGAATGTAAAATTTCTTGAACGCCCATCTCCACCTGCAAGAAATGAGGACACCAGGCTATCACAAAATGCTTCTGGGTTGCTTCGAAGAACTCAGACTCCTGCCACACTGCCAGGTCACAAGGCTTCTCCAATACCATGTCCTCCAGAAACTTTCCTCAAGGATCTCCAAAAGGTTATGGAGAAAAAGTGGAAAGTTGCTCAACAGTTGTCTGTGGACTTGTCAGCCACTCCTAATGAAATTCTTGGTTTTCGGGACCCTTGTTATTTACCTCCTGCTACTCAAAGCCAAACTCTGGGCCCACCAGCTCCACCCCCACCTCCTCCTCATGGCATGAGACCAAGATCATCTTCACAAAGTAGACAGCGCAAATCCTATGAGGACTCAGCAACGCCAAAGAAAAGACCTCCACCCCCTCCTCCAAAAAGAAGTGAAACAACTCAGTTATCTACTCGGTAATTTTGAAACTTCTGTACTTGGGCTCAGTTTTGGTGCTCTGATTGAGATACTCTTGAGTTCTTCCAAGCTTGTTTTGGTTTCATGTTCACACTTTGAAAAGTGTCTACAGAAAAAGAGAAAAACAACCTTTGATAGGTTTAGGTAGAACAACTTTTCTTATGCCATTTTTTTTAACCATGTGTCAGTTTTATAAAATTCATTTATATGAACCCCTATTTGAGAGTGAGCACTCATTAAGGAATTTTTGTACTCAGAAAGATCTCTTTTTTTTTTTTTACCTTTTCATCTCATTTATTGTTTGAAAAATATTGTGTTTCCTCACTTATCTAGACAATTTATTTATGCATTTGTTGACACTTTTAATAAATCTTCCTATCATTTGAGTTGAAGAATATAACAAAAATCTCACTGCACTATCTAAAGATGATTACGAAAGAAGGAAAGTAAAATGGAATTAATGTTATTTGAAGTGGAATTCAAATTCATTTCTTTGAAATGATTTGTATTGTTTTGTTACCAAAAATACTTTGTGTAAACTAGATGTACTGTGATATGTGTACACTTAACAGTGCAGTAATACATCTAAAATTTATGGCTATCAGAAGTTAAATACCGAATTTAAAATAAAATATAAATTTTAAAATATTTGAGGAAAACCTAGATGCCCCTTATTTAAATCCTTCAAATGGGGGGAAAAAATATATGTATACATGTATTTGGGAACTATACAATGTATTTGGAAATATTTTCACTTGGAATAATTTCAGGCTTGGATGTAAATTAAACAATTTGGAATTTATTAAAGTTTTTTTTTTTTGACTTATAATCTTAATATTTTATTTGGATTACTTGTTGATAAAAAATTTTCTGGAATATTATTTAAGGTGATCAATATATATTTCCTTTTAAATGTAAATATATTTTTGGAATTGAATTTATATTCGAAAACTTCTATGCAAGGTACATTTAAAAAATATAAAATGATACTTTATAACAGCTGCATTTCATTTATTACCAATATTAAACCAGAGTAATATTTTACATTTTTTAATTTTTTCAAAGAAAATGAATAATACTAATTAGGTTTGAAAAGCTAATGGTGCATAATTTTTTAAAAATTTATTTCAATAATTATTTTTAAAACTTAATTTTTCTTTAATGTTTAATTGTCTGATGTAATTTGAGCAGTATATAGAAATTAATATGTTAAGATTGTGAAGGAAATGTTTATATTTTCTGTACAATTCAAAAATTGAACTAAACTTTTCCAATAAAATTATAAATTATTTCTTAAAATCATAAAATCAATACACCCATGTAAATTTCTTTGAGAAAGAATTTTCTTTTTCTTATTACATAAGCAAATGCTTATGTAATAAAATCATTTTTGTGTTTAAAGTACTTACTATGTCTCCTGGATGCATTGAAATGTATACCGTAATTCAAACTATTAAATTACTGTTCATTGTTCATTTTTAAAAAAAATTCTAATTGAAAGATTATGAAATATTTCTTATTTAACTTTTGATAAAATTTTGGTTATAAAAAAAATATTGAAATACATCAAGATAAAAAAAATAATTACTCCTTTGAAATAATTCAGATTTTTAAGAGTAAGTGGATTTGAGAGTAAGGTATATGATTTGTAAGACTTTTTCCCCTTGAATTTTCTTAATTTGGTTTTTTAAAAGTTCATATTATTTCTTAATTAAGGGTATTACTTTTTAAGGAATGTATATAATTATTTTATAATTTTATATCATCTTTTATTAAGATTTGCATTCTTGTTTTCATCCAAAATTCATATGTTACCGTACAACAGATAGCATAAAAAATAATGCTTTTCTGAAATACATTTTAGTGATTCAAATATTTTCCCCCCTTCATCTCAAATTAAATGTTTTTATTATTGATAATGCAAATATTTTCTGAAAGGGAGCATGTACATTGTTATATTTACTTTACCCCTAGTAGTGTTGGTATTTTAAAATTGTAAATGCTTGATTTTCCAAGTAATTTCCAAATAACACTATGAATAAAATTTACATCCAATTGCAAATGTGTTTAACAGCTGCAAATTAAAAGTCAATAAATAAAATTATGAGCAAAAAAAAAAAAAAATGTGGGTTTTGCATTGTTAGGGATTTAAATTTATTTATCAAAAGTTTCAAAAATTAAATGTATTCTAAAGGAAAATCAAAATTCTTAAATTTTCCATTCTTAAACGATAATCTAATAGAAAAAAAGTAAGAATAGTGATTAATATTTTATGGTAGAATGTTGAACAGGAATTTAGAAGTTTTTTACTATAAAAATATTGTTAATTGTGCAATAAAATTTTAAACAAAAAGAATTTAATTGCTTTGATTGTGATAACTAATTTTCTAATTATTGAATTTAATTGCAAAAAAATTACATTTTTATATAAATGTTAAGTGCTTTTCTTATATTTATAGATAATATATAGAAATTCTGAACATGTATTTAGGATGGTTGTATAAAAATGAAGAAAAAAGAATTATTGTTATAAGAAAATAATAGCCTTCAATGTTTACTTGTATATTTTCTTTTTTGAATGATAATTTTTATCAGTTTAAGAAAAGAAAGTCATTGTAAAAATGGATGAACATATTTCTTGCAAAAGAATTTTATTTGACAAGAATAAAAGTTTAAAAAATTAAAAATTGTTGAAAATATATATACAAATAATTCTATATTTCCACTCTGGGTATGATTTTTGTGATACTCATACTTTAAGAAATGTGGGATTCATGAGCTTTTGTTATGATCATTCTGCAAAAAAAAATATATATATGTCCTATAGACAGCTAAAGTGTGATATCAGCTATTGTAATTTTTAATATTTGAAAATATAATGTTTAATATTCTGATAAATGTTTTAAACTTTTTTCTACAAATTGATTTATTGAAATCTTCAAAGCAAGAAAAAAAAATAATAATAATAATTGAATGATCTATGTTATAATTTTCTTTGTGTAATTTTGTAGTTTCATTATCTATCTCTTTTCTTGAGTAATATTGGATTTGATTTTTCACTTTCTATTTTACATTTATTGGTTTGAAACCCCCAATTTATGTATTAGTGGTATTTTTTGGTACATTTCAGTTTGTGGAAACATTTTATGGAAAAATGAGTTAGTTTAAAAGTGCTGTTTTTGAGAAATAGATATTGTAATGTTACATTTTTCAACAACAATAACAAGTAACAAGTTGTACATAAACTTTAACATGTGGTTTGTCCTGCCAAGTATTACTAGTTAGCAGATTTTATTGTTGAAGGTGTTTATCCTTCCATTCTGATGTATTCATAGCTCTTTTGTTACATGTTGGAAGTGATAATATTTGCAACTGAAATGAGTGTGCTATAGATTGTCATAGGGAACAGACATTTATTACTTGAAGAAAATGAAGAATTTTTACTTTGTAGTAAGATTTTGATTACAGTAAAACATAAACATAGAGAGAAAACAAATTACTTCATTTATATAAATGTTATGAGAAAATAAGTTCATAGAATTTTTGAGCAAAATTATTTTTAAATGCTAAAATTAAGATATGTGCGCTTATTGTAAAGTTGAAACATTAAAAATGGAATAAAACAGCGAATGATAAATTTTTAAAAAAAACTACTTTATTGAATTTTGTTATAAAATTTTACTGAGTTTTGCTTGGTAAAGATAAAAAATTTTAAAATATATAGATGTAATGTTCAATATAGAGATGTAAATCTTTTAATTCCTAGCGATTCATTTGTCCCAAATAAATGTCAATTTTTTTTTACAATATTTTAATTGCTTATTTAGTGTACATTTGTTTTCTTTCTAGTTATGACAAGTATATATGTATAATGTTTAGATTTGAAACAAAATTTTTATAGAAACAGAAACTTGACTTGGAAACTTAAGTTTCTGCATTTTGTTAATGTCACCTAAAATATGGCTTTTCTATAACAAAATAATGTTAATCACACACAATATATACAAGGATCATTATAAGTTTTTTAAAAAAAATAAGCATAAAATTTTAAGAGAAGTTAAGTGTTTTTTTTTTAATAAGCGAGTGTACTTATGTTTAACTGGTTGCAAAAATTTCTGTTTATTTTAAAAAATATGAATTTCACTTAAGAATTGAAAATTTTTCTTTACAAAGTATTAAAATTTGTTAATCCTGCAATTAGTAATACATAAATAAGTAAAAAGGCATACACATCTCCTAGTTATAGATAAAAAAATGCAGAAGAAGGCTGCTTACAAGGTCTGTCTAAAATGAACACTGCCATATGCAATTTGTGATAGATATGACAAATCTAGGTTTGTCAGTGTGTGATAAATTGGTGAAGATGTTAATTGTAAAATGATCATTGAAAATTATTTTAGTCAATGAATATTATTTATTACTTGTAGTAGTGCAATTGATCTTTTTTAAGTTAAAACATTTTTATTCATGTACTAATTTTCCAAAAATGCTCATTTAAAAAATTTGTAACAGCATGACATGTTACAGTTTTTTACAATTTCGTTGTATGTTCATAATTTTAAAAAAATTATTATTTGTAACTATTTGTTCTTTGTTTATTTAATACTGTATGATTTACTCTTTTATTGCTTTAAATTGCAGTATATAATTTATTAAAATTATTTTAACTATTGATTTTTTTTTTACATCTAAAATTAATTTCGCGAAGGAAAAAAAAGGATTTTTAAACCATTCCAGACCAGTAGTTGAAAATATTTTCTGATGATTTATAATCTTTTTAGAAATTTAGCTTTAAATATTTAAGATCTTTAAAATTATATTGAAATTCGTATGTATGCCATATAACTAGATTTTAAAACACTGATTTTAAAGTACTAATTCACAATATTGCATTGGTATGAATATAATATACATTAATTAAAAACATTGGTCAGTTTTCTTTCAGGTAGAATTTTTAATGCGACTTTTAGTTATATGTTTAAATAACAACTTTGTTGAAACTGTGTGTTATAAAATACTTGCTATTCAAGCATACATATTAAAAACCCTTATTTCATTTATTGTAAATTTCTAATCATTATCACCTAGATATGTGTCATCTTTGTGTTAGCCAAAAATTCCATTTGCACTTTTATCTTTAAATTTTATTTTTAAAAAATGTGCCCATGTCATGCTTTGTAAATAAAAGCAGCACATTATTTAGTGCTTTATATGTATGAATATATATATATAAGTAAGCATTGTCAAAACTTGTATGGATTTCAGTAAAGGCTTAAAGAAAGAGAGTTATGCTGCAAGAAGCAGCCCTGTTGTATGTTGATGATTGTCGAATAAAATTTAAAAGTTTGTCTTAAAGTTCTCTTTTTGACTTGTTCTTTGTGTGTGTTCACTAATGTGAATGAATTACTGATTCATTGCATCATTTTTAATTGATATTTTTTAATAAGATCATCATTATACATAAAGTAGTTGCGTAACTGAGAACATTTGGGCCCCCCTGCAAACTCAGGTTTTGAGCCCCCAAGTTGGATTTTACAAAGGGTAGGTACTTGGCCTTAGTCAGGCTTCGAGCCCGTAGAACCCGCCACTGACGGTTCGTTGACTGGGGTGTACGTTACGTCACTGACCTTAAGAGAATATTTATATTGGGGACTTATTCCATTCTTATTTATGAGAGTATTCTGTTTTGCTTGTGATATATACTTTAAATTTCAAAAAATTAAAGAAAAAAGTTAAAACAAATATAACATTTTTGTACTCATTTATTTTAATATATTTGAATAAGCTTAGATCAGGATTGGAGTATACAAAACTATGTAGCAATTTAAAATCCCCCCCCCATATTAATTTTTTTAGAGAATCATTTAACAAAAAGATAACGTTTTTTAGCTTTCAATGACGCTGTTATTATATTATTTATGAGGTGTATTATGATTTATTTAAAAAAATAATTATTCTTATAGCCTGAGCATTAAGTACTGTTTAATATCTTAAGACGGGTTTTGTTGGATTATTATTTGTTGATTTTTTCGAATTTTTGTTGATGTAAAGTCTAAAGTTATACATGATTTATGACAATACATGCCAAATCATTTAAATGATTTTTTTTATTAAGTATTAATTACTGATGAATAGTTTCTTTGTGGAAAGTTCTGATGTGTATGAGTTAATTCTATTTGCTATTTTATGCTGTATATCAGAGATTTGGTATCCAATAATTAATCGCTCTGACCAGCAATACTTTTGGAATCAATCTATCAAAATAAAAATTGCACGTAATATATGTATCCAGTACCTCCATAAATTTGTTTAAATAATTTGTATTAGTTAAAAAGCATTAAAAATATTACATATTAAAATTTAATGTAATACATAAAAAATTCTTTATAATGTGAGAAAAAAAATTTGTTCGGCAATGACTTAAGAGGTCGCTATTTCGTGACACTGTATCCTAAAATTTGTCATGCATGAAATATTTTTACTAAAATATCTTTAACAAAGACATTACTTTTGCTTAGTGGTAGAAATAAACAATATCAAAATTTAGGAGATATTTTCAAGGTGTACAATTAAGTGTAGGATTATGTATCGAAGTATTTTATAAAAATTTTCTTAAAGTGTAAGACATTAGAACATTGTGTCGAACTATAGAAAAGCTGTTTCTGCTAAACACAAAATAAAGAGA
Organism: Trichonephila inaurata madagascariensis; assembly: GCA_019973955.1. Taxonomy (NCBI): domain Eukaryota; kingdom Metazoa; phylum Arthropoda; class Arachnida; order Araneae; family Nephilidae; genus Trichonephila; species Trichonephila inaurata. The sequence continues at coordinate 30,211 of BMAV01013664.1, read as the reverse complement.
GAAAAATTTTTAATACGAAATACTCTATTAATTCTTCAAAATAACTTTTAAAACTACTTTTTTCGTCATACCTCAAATTAAAGTGCAGTTAATAATTATAATGAATACTCAAATTACATATTTTTCGGAGTGCATTGTTTAGTTTAATTAAAGCTATGTGTATTACATTTGTGGAGATAATCACTTTTACATCACTATATTTGTGTCGGTGGCTTAGAAGTAGCGTGCCTGCTTCGCAAGCCTAAGGTAACGGGTTCGGTCCCGGTTGGAGTTGATGGATTTTCTTGATGCGAACTCTTTGGTACACATGTCATATGATTATGTGGAATGAAAAAGATCCCTTGAGTATCTATTTGGCTCTGGCACTTTCGGCAATATTTAGCATCTTACGAGAGCTTGAATTAAAATTCAGGCATCAAAATTTGGTAGCGAGATCCGCCACTAGATTGTGCCACCAGGAAATGTGTGTTTGGCTTTTGCTCTTTGTTCATTTTTCTTTATTTTTCCTTTTATGTTGCTTTTCGATTTACGCATGGAGATCTTGTGGTATCTAAGGATTAAATGTTCCAGGGTTCTAAGGGAGCTTTAGCTGAGATTTTGTTACTTCATTCATCTCCTTTGCGTATAGGGACCCAAATGTATGTTGGAGAATTTTTTCAAGGCTAAACTTAAGTGTAAAATTATTGTATTTGATCCTCTATTAATGTTTTACCCAAGAATAAACTGTCACTAGGAATTACAGATAATTCTGCTTCCGTAACCCGGTTTTTTCCCCTCAAATAATTTATATGGTTACAGCTTCGCTGTACTAATTGAACTAAAATCTTTAAGATTATTGTTTATCTTTCAAGATTAACAGTTTTATTAAACATTTTAAACAAAAGAACTCGTGACGATTTAATATTTCAATCGAAGTATTTTTTGAAAATCCCAGAGCTAAATGGAAAGCGGTATTATATATGGGCTCTATTTTTTTTTATTAATTAGTACTTGCAAAGAAAAAAAAAGCTGGCTATCATAATAAAAAATAGTTCGAATTTTGCGCTAATAATGCATGATAGATGAGATGAGTTCTTGTACCTATTTTAGGGAAAGAGCGTAACTTTTTAACATTTAATTTCTATTACCGTAAAATCTGGCGTATAACGCGCACTTTGAACACAAAAAATAAGATCGAAACTTCAGGGTGCGCGTTATACGCCGGGTATAAAAACGATAGCTGTAAAAATAAAGGATATGAGCATAAAAAAAGAATTACTTCTGCATGTATCGAAATACCGTTTATTTTAAAGAAACGCCTTGCATTATGAATTAAAAGAGTTGTAGTTCTAGAAGTATACTATTTTTTCTAAAGCTTGGAACAGTACCTTGAATAAATGACTTCAAAACATAAGAGCATTGTGCACACATATTTCAAGTTTCTTCGTAAAAAAAAAGGGGATGCGCGTTATACAGCGAATATACCTAAAAATTAAAAAATGCAACTTGAAAGTATAGGTGCGCATTATACGCCGGATTTTACGGTATATTGAATGCCTCCCCATGGCACACATTATCACAATTATTTGCAAAGATTATTATTTCTTATTTTGTTAGAGAGTTTATTTTTCTTGGGAAATTCTTTCGTAATTGTTCCTTGGATTTGCGCTTTGAAGAATGTTGATTATTTCAAGAATATTGTGATACGATGAGTTATGTTGTTGTTACTGGTGCCACTATCTGGCGATGTCAGATCGAGGTCCAAGAAATTCATCGCGGTAAAGGGCTAGATATACGTTTGTCGTAGTCTTGAGCACCATACAGTTGGCAGTACGTTTTCCGTCAGTACCAACCCCAATTTTGAGGGAGAAAACCCCAGGTGGTGGTTAGGGGCCTGCCACCTCTCTTCCCCTTCCACCAACCTCACGAGACGACTTTCAGCTCGACGGTTATTTAGAGCAGGGATGTCCAACCCAAATGACCTTGCGGGCCACTTTTGTAAAACATAATCTCGCAGGCCGCACATAAAAATATGTATCTTTATATCAGATTTGGAAACAAAAAACATTTATTGGAGTGAAAATTTAAAACAAAATATTAATAATTATTATTGTTTTCATTATATTTTTCATATATTCAGACATAGGTAATATAATAATGTTTATATAATATAATAATGAAATGATCAAATAATGTTTAAAATATTACAGTTGCCATTTTCATGAAAATAATGGTGTTCCTTTTGAATTGATCTTTCGTTACTCATTGTTGAAATTTAATTGTGCTGTCATTTGCAAACAATTAAGTATAAATTGCCCTTTATCTTAACCATCCTGAATACTTTTTTTATACTTTAAAGAACATCTCTGATAGCCCCTCTTACTTTTTGGGCACTCCAAACAGAAAAGGAGGAGAAATGAAAGTCGCACACACAGAGAATCATGTACCATCCATAGAGTAAAGGATATGCATAATGCAATTCGGAATTTATTAAAAAAAGTAATTTATTTTAGTAAAATCTAATGTAACTAACTCTGATAAAATATAAATCTATTTTAATCTTAAAGACATTTCTATTATCAAAAAGGATTTATTTTAAAACGAACAGGTAACAAGCAAATACATTGTAGATTTATATATATATATATGAAAGAAATTTGTATAATATATCATATTGTACAAATATGATATATATTGTTCAAATATTGTATTGTATATATATATATATATATATAATTTGTTGTCTGTCTGTTTGTCTGTTCCCTTATAACTCAAGATCCAGACAACCAAATAACGTGAAATTTGGTATACGTACACAAAATTACATGGGGAAGGTTCTTAAACAGGTTTCGTTCCATCCCAACCTCACTCTGGCCTTCTCCAGCCAAAAGTAGTGCTCCATGTGCCTGTTCTGAGCCATGTGATAATGAACCAAAAAAGAAAGAAAGGGAATCATGCAAGTTAGTCACTGAGAGTGATTTTGAATGTTTTTGTGGTGATGATGAGGATGTAAGTAAAAGTGATGGTATAATACATGTGTAAGGTGAGAGAGGGGGGGGACTGTGGTAGGACACCCCCTCCTCCCTCCAGAGCCATGTTGTAGGATGGACCTCACCTCTAGCAGTCATCTTACATGGGGAAGGTTCTTAAACAGATTTCGTTCCATCCCAACCTCACTCTGGCCTCCTCCAGCCAAACTTAGTGCTCCATGTACCTGTTCTGAGCCGTGGGTACATTTTAGAGAAAACTTTACTAAAGCGGTAAAGCGGTGTTTTTTAAAAGCGGTAAGTAAACGCAATACTTCTTTGTTATATTTACTTTACTGCAAGCAAATACTGCAACAAATATCACATTACTTACTACATTATTACATTCCATTCCTTCTTTAAAAGAATGCATTGCATTCTTTTGTTACAGTCATGCCTATGAAAAAAAAGGGGAGTCTGGGTAGGAAAACAGTCAAGTCAAAAGCAGTAGAACATACACGTGCAGCAGAAGCTCCTGATGAAAAAAGAGCAAGACTCCAGGCAGATCAGGTCCGCCACAGTCTTGCGAGAGCAGCTGAAACTCCAGAACAATATCAAGTGCGACTCCAGTCACAACAAGTTCGCCAGAATGCACCCAGAGCAGCTGAAACACCTATTCAGCATGTGGTACGTCTTCGCTTAAGAAAACAGAGAAATGTTGCCATCACTTTGAAATGAAAAGCACAAATGCATGATGGTTTCATGTACAACCCGATATGACTATGAAAGCAACAATCTGCTTGACATTGGCAGAATGTCAAATGTTTGTCTAAAGTGTAGTGCACTTAAGTGTGGAAAGGAGAAACTCCAGGCTTGTGCTGCTCCAGTAGTAAAGTCAAACTGCCACCAATTCTAAAGCCACCAGAACCATTGTGCATTCTGTTGAAGGGTGAAACTGCACAATCAAAGGACTTTGTGAAACATATTAGACTATTCAATAATATGTTTTCCATGACTTCTTTCAAGTCTAATGTTGTCCTGAATAAGGGGTGGACACCAACATTCAAGGTCCAAGGCCAAGTGTATCACCATGCTGGACCTCTTCATCCAGCCAATGCTGAAGACAGCAAATATCTCCAGATTTACTTCTTGGAGAAGATGAGCAAGTGCAAAGACGACTGGATTTGCTTGACAGTCCTGTTGACAGAAACATTGTTCTCCAACTGCAAAGAATGCTGCATCAGCAAACAGCTATGTGAGGTCATTTAAAATGGCTGCTGAGATAATGCATGATAACACTCAAGTGGACTACAGAATCAAAATTTCTGGCAAAGCACCATTAAAGAAACACAAAGGCAGATTCAATGCACCAATCTGTTAGTGAAGTGGCCATCATGATTACTGGAGAGCTAGGTGATCGTAGGGACATTATGCTGCATTCAAGAAGTTGCTTACAAATGCCACTTCAAAGGATTCAAGACACTCACAGGTCATATGATCCACTTCAGTACCCTCTGCTATTTGTAGAGGAGAAGATGGCTATGATTTGAACATCAAAGATGTAAACAAGGCCACCAGCAATGACTACTATGCATATCGCATGATGCAAAGAGTAAACAAATTCAATACACTCCTCAGATGCCCACGCCTTTTCCAGCAATACATAGTGGATATGTATGCTAAGGTTGAGAATGAGAGATTGCGTTTCATCAGACTCAACCAAACAAAACTTAGAACTGAGGACTATGGTGTACTATTGGAGGCAGAAAGGAATGACAACAATGTGATTTCTGAAAATCTTGTCAAATTAGTGGTGCTGCCTTCATCCTTCACTGGAGAGTCCCGTTGCATGCATGAATATGCACAGGATGGAATGACCTATGTGCGTCAGAGAGGCACACCTGATCTCTTCATCACCTTCACCAACAACCCAAGCTAGCCAGAGATAATAGTTGAATTTCTTCCAGGACAAGTGGCAGCAGATCGTGTTGACTTGGTTGCCAGGGTGTTTCAACAAAAAGTTTAAAAAATGAGGCATGTCATCAAGGATGTCCAAGTGTTTGGAAAAGAAGCCTGTTTCATGTACTCCATTGAGTGGCAAAAGCGAGGACTGCCACACATGTATCTCTTGGTTTGGTTGCAAACCAAAATTCGCCCAGATCAAGTAGACAGCATTATAAGTGCAGAAATTCCAGACAAAGAAGATCCCATTCTGTACGAGGTTGTCACAAAAAACATGATTCACGGCCCTTTCTGCAACAGAAATCGCAAGGCACCATGCATTGTTGATGGCAAGTGTAGTAAGAGGTTTCCCAGGCAAATGTTGCAAGAGACACAGACAGGAGATGATGGATATCCCATGTACCGTCACCGAAAACCAGGTGATGGTGGCCATGTTGCCCCTGCTAGAGAACCAGAATCTGGAATGTTGGAGGATGTTGACACCTCTTGGGTTGTACCCTATTCTCCATTACTCTGCAGAATCTTCAAAGCGCACATAAATGTGGAGTACTGCAACTCAGTCAAAAGCATCAAGTACATTTGAAAGCATATTACCAAGGGAAGTGATGCAGCCATGTTTGCTGTTGCAAATGAAATGCCGAACAGGCTTGATGAGGTTACCACTTATCAACAAGGACGATACATTAGTAGCAGTGAGGCAGTGTGGTGCCTGCTCAACTTTCCCATCCATCAAAGGTATCCAACAGTTGTTTACTTGGCAGTACATCTTGAAGGAGGCCAAAGAGTATACTATGAACCAGGATAGCCAACGGCACATTTGACTGACACTCGACCAAAGACTACATTAGCAGCCTTTTTTTTATCTCTGCAAAACAGACCCTCTTGCAAAAACATTGCTGTATTCTGAAATGCCTAGACATTTTCGCTGGGATGCCAGTCAAAGGTCCGGCAAATCCGAGAAAAAGGTGTACTTCTTGCAGACTTCCCGGGATATGTGACAGACAATGACTTGGGAAGAGTGTACACTGTGCATTCTAACAACAGAGAAGCATTCCATATGCGCCTCCTGTTGCACCATGTTCGAGGACCAATATCATTAGAAGA
>BMAV01013663.1:161926-197601 GCA_019973955.1 Trichonephila inaurata madagascariensis | reverse complement strand
CAGTGATGAATTTTTAATGTTCCTAAATTTTTTTTTTTCTGGGTCTGGGATTCGTTTTTCCTCTGAAAGAGTAGAAAAATCACTTATATGAGATTACAGCAAATAAAATAAAATTTTTTATTTGGTTTTTGGATCAAAGATAGCAAATGGTATTGAAGAATTTTTTATTTTTGAGATGACTTATATCGTAAAAATTTAATTGAGTAAAAGTACTTTTTTACTATGTCGGGAAAGTATTTTGTTTTAATTTCATTCCAGAGTAAATTAATTATTTTTAAATTTTTTATTTTCGATATGCTCGCGTCACTTCAGGGGCGCCCCCAAAAGTTTGAGAAAAACACTGATATAGAGGGGAATCGTGAGTAATAGTAGGAATTGAAAAAATAAAGATATTTTGCCATACCTCAAGTTCTTGCTTAAACATACCTATTATACTATTGAAAATACTGTTTACTAAAAAAAAAGGAAGTATTTACATTTACATTTTTCAACTAATAAAAATAAAGAAAATTTTTTTTGTACCATTTTGTTTGCAATTTCATGAAAATTTTTAGATCAGTTTACGAAATTAAATTTTTACAAACTCGCGGAAGTTATTCATAAAAACCGAGAAAAAAGAAACACAAGTAGCGTAGGATTGAGATGAATTACAATTAACCAATATTAAATAAAAATCTTTTTTTTTTAAAATCAACTTTCCTAAATTTTTTTAGGGGAATTTTAAAGCAATGTTTTTTTTCGGTAAATCGTTTTATTAGCCCAAATTTTTTAAATTTTAAATAATATAAAAAAATTTTAAGAGTAAATTCCTACGTAGATCAACAAAGAAAAATTTTTTTTTAGCTACTTTATTAAATATTACAAAATATAAATACGTATAAACATATGACAGAATCATAACATTGTGGTAATTTTTTTTGCCCTTTTTAATTTCAGTCCAACTGAATGCTTTAACACGTGAAAAAAAAAATTTTTGTTTTACACAAGTCGCCAAAAAGGGGCGCTAATAAATGGGGGGTTTTTGTAATTTTTTAAATAATTAGTTTTAATCAATTAATTTTTTTTAATTATTATTATATTTTTGTATTTATCCGAAATAACCCTGAAATAAAATTTCAGCTTAATTGAGCTTTAAAAAGATTTTTTGAACGAGACCCCAAGATAAAAAAAAAAAATTCAAAATATATATAAATAAATATATAGAAGGGAAAAATTTGGAATTGAAATAATTAAACAGCGTCAGAGCTCAAACGAAAAATGCAACAAATAAAATACTTAGCAAATTATAAAACATCTACAACTAAAACTGTTGCTTAAGTTGTAAAACGACCAAAAAAGCGCACGCACGCACGCACACACACATCCGAGTTTATGCGTTATAATCAGAAAACATAAAAAATAATAATCATTCCATGACATTGGTTAATTGAACACTAAAGTTAAGTTTTAAACATCTAGAATATATTTTAATTAATTCCAACATGCATCCGTCCCACAGGACTTCATATCCTATTTATTGCGCACGTAGAGGATATTCCAATCACTCAGCTTTTCGAATTCTGAAATTTCAGAATACATAAAGCCATCATGACAATTATATTGCAAACACATTCAAGAGAATTCTAATAATAGTTTGCTGAGCTTAGGATAAGCGGGGAATAATTAGACTGTGAAGTCTGAATGCACCAACGAGCCGTTCATTTGGTATTTAACATCATAATGCCGATGATATATTTAGGAATTTAGGATTGGTTTATCACTTAGCACTTTAGTAAGTAATGGAATGTTTTGATATGGAATGTACAAATAAACAAGACAAACAAGCTTCTCCCCAAAAAGAAATGATTTTTTGTAGCACTTGCTGAAAGTTATTTGCTTAGATTGCCGTAATGGTAACACGCTCATTGTGGATTGTCATGTGTGTGTTATTAGAAAAAGTATAGTAAAATCAAATGTTTGATATATGATACGTATCGCTTTTAGTTTTACTTAAACTTGGTTTCTTTTTTTCAAAACTTTATCAAAAAACTTGATTTTGTATGTCCTCAGAAAAAACTGTTCATTGAAAAATTTTGAAGATAACTTTTACTCCCTTTTATATTTTTATATTTGGGCTTTGAATTGGCATCATATACAAGCAAACTTTCATTCGAAATGAATTAAATTTTTTAATAAGAAGATAAAATAGTTTCTCTTGAAAAATTGCATGTTATTATTCAAATAAATTTAAATATAAGCGAATTGAGGATTTATTTTAAAGCAATTTATATGTCTGAATTTTAAATTAGTTTGAAATACAAAATGAAACAAATAATATCCATTAAAATAGGAATAAATTAAAAAAAAGTTGAATCGGAAGTGTTTCAAATAGCCAATTTCTTTCATAATAATACACCTAGTTTAAAAAAATACCAGTTTTGTTAAATTTACCATTTTGAAAACCCTATTGTTTGTTTTTAAAAATATTAGTTCATTCAAATTACTTTCAAAAAAGAAAAAAAAAGCTACAGTTGTTTTTGGTTCAGAAACTTAGCAATCCATTTCAATTTATTTCAAAGGAATAAACCGCTAAGAGTTGAGATATAAATAATGTTTTAACCCAAGAAACGGTAAGAGAAAAAGACGACAGTGTTAAAATTATTTCGAAATCTATTGAATTATTTTCGATAACTTGTATTTGAAAAATGTTGTGTTAGACATTTCTTTTCAAAAGAAAACGCTACTTTTACTTGTTTATTTTGAGAGTTTTTGAAGCTGAATCAGCAACTCGTTTTTTATTATTTATTTGGAACAGATAAATAAACAAAATAGCAAATTTTTTCGAAATAATATTTCTTAGAAACCAATAAAACCAAATTTCACCACATTCGTTTCATGAGAATGTTTTTCGATAAATATTATTTTTAGAATCAAAGAAAAGAAAATTTGGAAAATTTCTGGAAGAGGATGATGACTATATTTTTGCAAACTATATTCCAAGAATTTTAACATTACTTTTTTAACCACTTGCGTTTTAAAAGGAAATTTATTCGAGTTTTGCAATATTCAAGATAAATTCAGAGAAAAAAAAATTGTTCTATAATTGAAAAATTAAAACAAAATGATATTATGGTACATATTTTATTCTTTATTGAAACTTTTTGTGCATCTGTTATATACTGATCGAACATTTTACGGAAAAGCTATTGAAATATAATTTGGGGGTTCATTATTTAATATAAAAAGTTCTTTTAAAACTATCATACCCAAACAGCTTTTTTCGAAAACGATCGTCAACATTTTCTGAATTTTACCCGCCGCTGAAATTTTCTTTTATTGTTTGTTCAAAGTTTATTACTATTATTTTTATGATCAATATGCTAATTCGCATTTTAAGATTTTAAAAAATTCACCACCTTTGATGACTTACAAGATTTCAATCTACGCATAAAACTAAATTTATCTTATCTCGAAATTAAAGATATATTCTTAAAAATTAAAAATACAGCTTCAAATATTGTTAACATGTGCAATATTAAGTGTACATTGAAAAAACAAAGTATTTGAAATTTGAATTGATTTTAGAACTTTTCCTTTTATGAGTTACTAGGGCATTTTGGTAATATAATAGCGATAAAGTTTTGTCGAAGTTATTCCAGTATGGTAAGATTCCTGATAACTTGAAAGAATTGATTGACTGTTTGCTTATTAACACGATAATCTGAAGAAATATCAGAGCTATTGGACACGGATCTCGTAATTTTCAACAACGATTAAGTGACGAGAATAACCTATCAAATAGCATCCTTGAAACCACAGATTTCCTAATTTTAAGTAGTTCCTATATTAACAATAAGCTCCAATTTTTGTAGGTAAGGCTTCTGAAATATGCTTTAATTAAATTAAATTTCATTATTTCACACTTCATTCAATGCTGATTTCCTCCATTTTTGAGATTGATGTAGTTTAAGAATACATGTTATACCTAATATTTATTTTCTAAAGTAAAGCTTTTAATAATGTTAGCAGTATTTGGAATCTTTTTTTGTGCTTATTAGAAATTATTAGAAAATGAATAGCAAATTCAATTTTTAAATTTCACAATTTGAATGTTTGCATTAGTGTCACTCTAAAGCAGAGATCTTTAAATTATATTCCGCAAAATTCTGAAGATCCCCAGTTTTCTTTTCAAATGATAATTTGAAAAGAAAATTATAAATTTATAAGCCAAATATACTTACGTTCTCTATGGAGTTTGGTGGCCATGAATATTTGAAGCCGTGTTTCTTTATACATCCCTAAGAGTAATTTCAAAGGAAGAAATGCTGTGCTGAACAGCGTCTTTTTGAAAAAAAAGATGTATTTATATATTTAATACGATATTATAACTTTGCTTCGTGTTTAGTAATAAGTGAACAAATGTATAATTGCTACATATTTAATTTTAATTGCTATAAACTATTAGAGAACTTTCAAAGAAAATGACTGACATAATACACAATTCTTGCGACATTTCTATGATAGTAGATATTACTATATAGCAATACTTTCTTTGCATAGTTGGAACACTGTCGAAAATGATATAAATTAATTATAAAAAACTTTTATTTTGTTTTTAAGTATAATTTAAGGGTGAAAAATATCGAAACGCATTGGTATCAATACTTCTACCAGGAAAGTAAAAAATGTCACAACATATCCAAAGCCTAAAGTAAAAAATGCCAGCTTTAAATCTTGTAAGGTAGATTGTAACTGTGGTTCTTCATATTTCAGTTCCAGTCTCTTACGTATGGTTTCTGCAAAGGACACATCGTTGATCCATTTTTGTACAATCTGCCATTGATTATACCGTTGAGCACATCATTTAATCGTTTACGACAACTAAATTTTTTTCAGAGCAATTCCGGAATGACAAACTCCTGAATAATTATCGGACAGTTTCACGCTCATAGATTGAGGAGAACCAAAGTGTAATTTAAGCCCAGTTGTCGGTATTAATACTGCAGTCTTATCCAAAAGGGGTTTCAATATCTACTGCGTACGAGTATTTCCAATCGTTTTTCTTGATGGCTTCTCCCAACTTCACCAAATAATCAATCCCACTTCCAAGCAACAAATCTCCATCTATGCTTTCTTTGGGTATTAAAAATTTATACTTTCCAGTGGACACCATTTACGACAATTCTTTGAAAGTCTTCGGTACGGGCATTTTTTCTGGCAGGGTCAAGAATGACAGAAAACTAGTGTTATACAAGAAAGGCATGACAGCCACGATGGTCAACCACAAACCAAACAGCACTCTTCTTCAGGCCATGTCTCTGACATTTTCCATACCTTGCGTTACGATGCTGCCCAATCACCGACAGGAAACTGCCCGGGAGTGTGGCATTTCTGAACATTATTCTTTGAAAAAAAAACAGTCGCAGTGAGTATCATCAATGCATAAAAATCCAAACATTCTGGGTGAAAGGTTAGGTGAATGCCGTTATTTTTGGCATTTGTCCAGGTTCTTTTGCAACAGAAATTTTCTCTAGGGCACCATACGAGTTGCTGAAATCAATGGCTTCGAAACGTTCTTCAGAAAAAAAACTAAAATTTCTAATCTTATATCAGCCTCTCCCTTTTGAACCAATCCAATAACACCACTCCACGTTCCATTGCTGTGACGCGATCCTCCAATGAGCGTTGTAAGAATTTCGAATTCAAAGTTTAATTTTTCAGCCAAACAATCCAGCAGTTTCGCGTTTGCTCCTTCGATAACAATTTTGTTATTGACTTTTCGTGGATCGAATATGCTCCTTATTATCAATCCAGCAACCTTTAATTTAGTGGGAAAATAAAGACTTTGCATTCAGTATTTTTTATGCAGTTTTAATCATTTCTAATGCACTGCTTAAAAATCAATTTATTATCTGATTCTGCTTCAATGTGGATCAGCCTTAGCATAGCAAAAGTCTAAGACCAATCTTTGATTCTGAAACTTTTCATCAATCTGTGGTGTGTCTGAGCATGCGCAAAAAGGCCGAAAGAAAATGTGGGATGACGAACACAAGACAAAGGATGGAACCAAGGGCTATTGATGTTCTATGACTGTATAGCTTTTGGCACCCCCTTCTCGTCCCACAGCAGACATTTAAATTGTAAAGGCTCCTTAGTCAATGTTCGTATTACAGTAAACTGTTTAGTAATTCTGTATTCCGTCGTTCTTGTAAATATAAACAGAGTGCTTGGAAATCTGTCATGTGATGTTTTTGTGGATTGCACCTAGTCAAATTAACCAACTGTCTAACGTTCTTTAAAAAATTATTGTAAAAATATGAAGTTCTTTCGAAAATTGAAGTCACTATGGCTTATGGTATATGTTTTCTATAATCAGATAACATGTCTTTTTTGTTTACACTGTTAGTTGTTGCTTTTAAATTTGAATTATATGTTGCTGGAAAATTCATGAAGTTTAACTTTAATTTTATGCATTTTACCTAGTTCGTATTTAACGCCCCTCAAAATTTTTCCAACAATAGAAATTAAAGACAAATACTTGTTATGATGTGATAAAAGAAAATCAAATGTGGTTTCGGGTGGAATAATTTAGAATAAGTTTAGAGAAAGTAATTAAAAAAAAATTCTGTTTTCATAAATGATAATAAAATTTTGTTTTGATGAAATTTATCTCGATCACCTGTCTCCTCAATTCAAATATTATATATATGATACAACTCCCCTCCTTACACATACATAAATACATACAAGAGATGAATTGATGCAAATATCAAAGATTAACGAAAGTAAATACTAAAGAAATAAATAATAAAAAAGAACAATATTTTGTATAACTTCTTCATTTGAAAGAACGGAAATGCGTAATTATTTTCGATCATTTTTCACCTATGAGTAATATTTACAATTAATTAGATTGTCTAAAATCCCGTAAAAGATTTTTTAATTTGATTATAACTGTTAAATATTTCTTTACAATGATATCGAATGGAAAAAATGACCATAATGCCATAATCTGATCCATGCAGTATATGAAACCGGACACTATACGAATATTGAGAATTAACATGTGCAGGATACGTGGTTGAAGAAAAAGTAAAATAGGTGCAAAATGATGCTATTTTAATTTTATTGTGGAAAATAATCTCTTATTTTTCACTGTACCATTGTACACCTTCGGTTTTTCACTGCAAGGTCTCTGATTCTCTTGAGCAGCAGTAGTTGAGTAGGACAGCACTCTGATTGTTGTTCGTACCACTCCATAGCTGTCTCTAACACAGAAAACGCGTCAGCGTTTGATGGACCCATGCTACTTTCGCTGTTGTTGGTTGTCCTCGTCTTCATCCTTTTCATCATCGACGGGGTTGGTCTTGCACGGAAATCACAATCTCGTCATCATTTAGCATTTGAAATCCATAGTCTTCTGCATCGCATGCCATCCAGGTTTCTACATCGTCTTCTACGCATTCTTGAATTCCTGGGATTGATTGGTCAAAGTAGGTATTCTCCTCCCTGTGGTCGTCATTGAAGTCTTTTTCAGCTTCTAAATCTGGCCACAGCTTATTCCATGCATTTTTCAGGCTCTGTCTTTCGAGCGAGTCCCATACTTCGGCTAACATGTAGCAGGCGTCCTTCATATTGAGCTTTTCAGCAAAAGCAGTAACACTTTCTTCGACGTTTTCTGCCAAAACTAATCTCCACAAAACTTGTTTCCTAAAAATTCTTTTGAACATTTCAATGATGCCTTGGTCCATTGGTTGCACGAGAGCAGTGACGTTTGTTGGAAGATACATCACGCTGAAGTCGTCATCAATTGCATTGAGAATTTCGAAAGGTGGGTGCAAGGGAGCATTATCGAGAATTAAAACATTAAAATTTTTCCTGTTTACCCTTCGCGTTCACAAAGTTTCTTGAAGTTAGAAATGAAGTCTTTAGAGTACCATTCAGAAAAAAGGGCAGAGTTCATCCACACACTCTTTTGCGCCTTGTAAAGAGTAGGAAGGCATGGCATATTTTTGAAGCAGCGAGGCTTCTTAGACTAGCCAATCACAAGCAATGGCAAAGAGTGTGCACCACTACTGTTCGCACAAACCATGGCGTTCCTTGCTGACTTTAAAACCTGGTGCTGAGGACTCTCGTTTTGAAGACAATGACTTTCTAGGCAGAGCCTTCCAATTTACTCCAGCCCGTCTACGTTGTAAATGTCGCCTCTAGAGTAACCTTCTACTTCCACACTCTGCGAAAATGTTTCCTTAAACTTGTGGGATGAATTCTTTTCGCTAGACAATGATTCGCCTTTAATCTCCCGTATCCCGTGGCACAATTTAAAGTTCTTTAACTAACCAGTGCTGGCTTTGAAATCAGCCGAACCGCCTAATTTCTCGTTTTCCAGAGCTTTTTCGCACAACAGACGGCCCGATATTGGGTCCCCTTTGCTCCTTCTTTGTGAAAACCACAAGTAGAGCGCACGATCAAGAAGAACATCGTTTGCTTCCCTCATGGTTTTCCTTTTCTTCGAGCCATCTTCTGAGTCAAGTTTTGACGCAAAATTTAAAATTGTTTCACGGCTTTTTTTATCATAGAATTGTTGACTTTCCTACATTATAAAACTGTGCTAGAGACGCTCCACTTTCTCCCTTTGCGAGACGGTTCAATATTTCAAGCTTTGTTTCTATGTTCAAGACGTTGCACTTCCGTTTTGAATTCGAAACCATAACAGTTCACAACTCAACAAAAGAGCACGTATACACCCTCTCACTTGGAAACAAACTGACTCTTTATCTACAACATTATGATTCACTGCAGTTTTTTTCATGCAATATTTTGGTTTGAATCACTACATTGAAAATTAAGGGATATACATCAACAAAATACTCAACTTTTGAAAATTTAATCCGTTAGATCTAATTAATTTTAATTAAAGATATTCAACTTTAAAATCAATTATATATATTGTTCGCTTAAAATGAATAGTCAAATCGTTTTCTAAGGTCTTCATTAACCTATATAAAATAAGGCACTTACTTTGTCACATTAACTGTTTTTTTCGGAAAAAAATGACAATCTTCGCAATCCGCTGAAAACGCCATCAGCAAAAACGCAATTTCTGTTATAAAACTATTCACCGTTCCCGCTAAAATACTCATCATAGAACCCATGCTGACCTATGTCTTGGAAGAGTGGATTCAAAAGAATATTCCAGCTAAGTATCGTCACAGTATTCGTAAAAATGGTTATTCTATGTAATTTTAAAGTGAGTGGTACTTATAAGTAACGCGTCGGTAGGTAAAGGGTTAAGCGAATATTCCGCGCAGATGTTTACCAAATTATACAACTGAAATTTCCCAAATATCCCTGACATTGAGTTTTCCTGTCACTTATGGATTCATGTGAAATAACTATTGAGCCTTGCACTGTTCGAAAACGAACATATACAGTTGAAGCAAAACTTTCCTTTTTTGTTTTGTCCAGGCTGGCGCCAGCGCATCCACTATTAATTTATTGCTTTGATCAGTGTAATCACAGTTTTTTTAAATTTCAGAATAAAACTAGATTTTGAAATGAAATGTTGATATTATTGATTTTTTTCTTAGTACATGTAGTTGAAAAAAAGAAAAACTGGTTCAGATATTTGACGCTTCGAATAATTGACGTTCTACTTACTGTATTGTATTTGCGTTAATCATGAGCATTTTTACTTTTGGGTTGTAACTTAATCTTTTAGTCGCCAAATCTGGAAATGAGAAATCGTTAATCCTGATGATTCTCTGATCAGGATAATGGAACAAAATTATTAAATTATTGTGTTGTCAATGGTCCTTGACAAGTGTGCAAAATTTCGAATTAATCTGACCTTAAGGAGAGGGTAAAAATTTGGTTGAAAGATTTCACTGCATATATGTGAAGCTAATCAAAACCTTGTTAAAGTAGATTAATTTCAGTTTTCTTTTGTTTTTACAAGTAAAACATCAACTCATACATTTGGAATCATACACATATCACTTTAAAAACTCAAACAAAATAATATAATGAAATATTACAAAAGGATGCCATATTTATCAATTGATCATTCGAGTGTCATGTCTACTGACTTCTATTCGACAATTACACGACAGGACGCATTTAGAATATATTCGGCAGTAATCCAGTATTCTAAATACCTTGTGTGCAGAATGTAAGATATTCTAATCAGTTGCAGTTAGAACTCGAAGCACACACACGCGACAATTACGGAGGTGCACATTCTAATAATAATTTGCGGGGAGCTTATGATCGAGAGGAGAATAATTATACAATAAAGTCAGAGCACAAACGACTCGCTGAGTTGGTATTTAGTGTCATTAAGTCGCATTCCCTGTGCTCTTGAGGAGCAAACAGCTTGTTCTCCTGTTATACGGGATCGGATTTCTCTAAAGGAAATATGAGAACAGATACGCGTAACTATTTATGCTCAAAGTGACATTAGTATTTTGAATTAAAAAAATATATTTTTAAATTGTTTATGAATAAACTCTTTGAAATAAATTAAAATTCGCTTTCAGGGAAGTTAAGTTCGTCTACATGCATTTTTTTGGGGAAAGCGACTCACTCACTCCTCCATCACGAGATCTTCGACCCCATTCGGCGTACAGAGTTGAAATTCGGCAGACTTGTTTCTTTTGTTGAGTAGAGATCCGTTAGGAACGAGCTTTCAGAAATCGACTTCAAAGGATGGGGAGGTATTACAGGGGTTTTATAGTCTATAGGCAAAAAATTCCGTTTTTGAATTATTAGACATATTTGCAGGAGTGTTTTTTTTAAATTAGCATGGGTGTAGCTTCCGCCGTATCAGTGATACGGGGCCCCCAAGCTACAGGAGTCCCAACGTGTGTAACTACAGGTACTAAAGGATACTACTAACAGGGCTTTCTTTTCTAAAAAGGAGCTTCCGAAGGAGTTTTGATACTAGGTCCCTCAGAAAAGCTACGCCAGTGTTGAGTAGAAATCCGCTTGGAACAAATTTGCAAAATTCGAGTTCCAAGGGGGGGTTAAAGGGGTGTTATAGTCAAAACCTCGTTTTTGAACTATTAGACATACTTTCAGGCATGTTTCTTTTGTTGAGTAGAAATCAACTAAAAGGACGTGTTTTGTGAAAATGGATTCCCAGAATGGGGAGGGTAGTAGAATCGGATAAAAATTCTCATGTCTTAGCATCATAGGTGCACAGGTTTGAAATTTGGCAGCTATGTTTATTTATTTGAAAAGAGATCTGCTAAGGCCACTTTTTACGGTATTCGTCTCTCATTGCGGTTTACTTTCAGTTTTTCTTGTAGCTGACGTTTACATATTGACTTGAGATGTGGGCTAAGCAGGTTTATTTATTTACTTAAGCTTATTCAATTAAACTTTAAGGATAGAGCGGTTATACTATTAGGATAGGGGAATTAATCTATAAAGATAGATTCAGTATTAATCGCTCTATTTATCAATAATACGCATTACGTCTACTCACTCTCGATCGTCATCCTCTTAGACTAGTATTGTTGTTGTATTGTATATATGTTACCGACAAAGTATGAAATGCCGGCATTCCATAGAATGCCGGACGTTTTTAGGCAAAGTATAGAATATGAGAATTATTTCATACTTTACCCAGACATTGTATAGAATGCCTAGACATTCTATAGAATGACCAAAGCTGTTTAGACAAAGTATGAAACAAAGTCAAGATAAGGCTATCATATCGATGACGTACATTTCTAAAAAATATAAATGTTATTCTGACAAAATAATGAAAGGGCCATTAAAAAATTATTCAAAATACGTAAAGAAAAAAGAAAGTTGTACCAAACAAAACTTATGTCTTTCTTTTATTAAGGAAAACAAAATTTTCAAATAAAAAATAAGAACTTAAAATTAACCTACTTACTGCAACATGATAGGCTTGAATGGTATTTTGAATTATATTTCATTACATTTTTCGAGCAAAGATCATTCTTATTTTGCTACTTTGTTTTACACATACATTTGACGAATTCATCGCTGCTTCCATTGGAATGAGCAATTACAACTGATAGAAGAGGAATTTCATTTTCAGGAATATCTTTAATTCTAACCAAGTTCTTCGGGTATAAAGTAAGAGAATAGAGTTCAATTATATAGATTTAGAGCTTTATCACACATTAATTTTGCATTAATCAAAAATATTTCTTAACATAAAAATAAACAGCATAAAATATAACTATTTCTTTAACAATTTTTTTAAAACACGTTAAATTGTACATATATTACGTTTTTTAAACATATTTATTAAAATAAAAAATAGACAGCGTAAAATATAAGTATTTCCCTTCATTACAGTTAAATAGGAAGATAAATGAAATTTTTAATGTGAACCTGGTGCTGCTACGCTCTACTTTCATATCACAAAAAATGTGGTATAATTTGTGACTTTCACTTTGACACATGATTCTGAGCATTAACGTGTTAAACAATTTCTTTGCGGACTCGAAATATTTTTCATATGAGGAAAGATATTTTATTTAGATATGTAGAACTAAAAGCGACAAAGCAGAATACATATGCAATTTTCTCTTTTCAAACAATTAAATATCTCCAGCTATGGCATTCAATAATTTACAAAAAAACTGTAAATTTACCTTTACAGTTATCTTTCATATTTTTTCATAGTTCCTTAATTATTCATAATTCTAGAGATGTTTGTCAAATAAGATCAATTACAAATTTATGAAGTTAATCCAAAAATGGACAAATTTGTCGAGTAGTGCTGAATGCTACTAATAACTGCCACTGCTTCTCCATTTTCATGCAGCATAGGAAAAAACCAATTTTTTGTTAAACAAGTTTAAGTAAAATTGAGTTTTTTGACACTCCCGAACAAACCCCAATGTGCAACTGACAAATTCTGAGCCTAAGGCACGAGTTAAGTCTCGTACCTTGCCACACAATATTCAAAACGAATCATACTTTGCCGGTTTCTCACTAGGCATTCTATAGAATGCCTAGGCAATGTGTGAAATAAGAATCATTTCATACATTGCCGGCTAGTTTTAGGCATTCTATACAATGCCTAGACATTCTATAGAATGCCGGATTTCATACTTTGCCGGTAACATAAACTAAGTTAATAATAAACTGATTTTAGTATGGCAGAATTCAGTGGTTCTTCTTTCCTTCCCTCAGACATAGGTCACGTGAATAGTGGAGAAAGGGTATCCCCAACGGATGGGACACCACATCCCTTAATTGCAATAATATTTGAGACCGTTTGATTCTTTGTACTGTAGTTTTTCATTTCATTGCTCATTAATTCTATGAACTGATGTGTTGAGTTTTCGATTGTACTAACTTATTTCTTTAGATATCAAAAAAATAAAGAAAGAAATTAACTAAAGCATTCAGAAAAATTATACTGTAATTCCATCAAAGATCTTATTTTCTCTTTAACAAGTGCCTAGCAGGTATTGTGCATATTATCTAGATACTTCTATGATTACCTAGGTAATTTGAGAAATGAAATAATTTTACGCTTTTTAAAGGATTAACCTAGTTAACCAGCAAATTACCTAACTTACTGCATATTAATTGTTTTCTGCATTTTAGCTGTAACATCTACATACTGTAGAAAGTTCTGATATTCACCATTACTCAGTTACGAGGAATCTTCACAGATCTAATGTGTTCCATTTTATTCTATTTTTAGAAGTTACAGTTATGCAGGAATGTTTGGAACAAAACAGCAAAAACTTTCCTTGAAACAAATATAGTAAATAATAATTTTAGGAAAGACCTAGAAATAATTCATTGAATGCTATTTTGAAAAAAATCCGGATGAACTACAAGGAGAATTTTCAACAAATATTGTCGAAAAAAGAATCCTACATATTCTCATTCCAATAAATATTTTATTAGATCACTGAATCATTTAATCATTCATCTTGTTTCCTTATAAAAATCTATTCATTTAGAGTTGGAGGTGTTTGTTTGTTTTTCCGAGGATTTGGATACAACATATATTTCTTTTTGTTGGTTCAAGAACTTGTTGGAGTTTAAAAATATTTTACATTTTCAGTTGTTTATTTTTCTCTTTTTGTAAAGAAGGAAAAATAGCTTTTGAAGATTGCAAATGAAAAACAGTAATACAAAACTATTACAAATCATATAACTTTGAAAGAGATGAGTATTTGCCGGAGAGCAATTATTTGAAGTAAATTTTTTATACAGAATAAAGAAAAATATTTCTCATGAATGGAAACTCACTCCAGAAAGTTAAAAATAATGATTAATATAAAAGTTAAAAATAATGATAAATATTTTGCAAGTACCACAATCCTAAATTAAAAAAAAAAGGTTTCTTAATGATATCAAGCTCATATTTTTTCTTATTTATTCTCAAATATCTTTTTTTCATCCCTTTTTATGAAAATGGACTAATATTGAAAACCTAAGAATATTCGAAAGAAGGAAAAATTAATACGAAATTTTTTTGCTGAAACTCAAGCAAAGTTACGCAAGCAGAATTTTTAAATTTCGAAAATAATAAGGAGACGAGATTTTCTCTTTTTGAACGAATGCGCCAAGACATTGACAATTCAAAAATATGAGAATGTTTTGTGCTGACTTTTTGCCGATTTAAAATAACATTCATGATTTCCTTTTCTCGCTACGGATGGAATAATTTTCGCTCGTCTGAATTATTTTGAATAATTCTAATAGCGAGATTTCAAAAAGTACTGCTTTCAAATTTTAGGAAACTATACATTTCATAAATAAAAATTTTGATTAAAATTCTAAAAAAATTCGATGAAAGTTTAATAAGCCATCACAGCAAAATTGGAATTTTTTTAAGTATATCTGCTTCTGAAATTACTCATTAAACACAGAATTGTGATCAACTTTCTGAATTAGAAATATTCTAAAAAAACTTTACATTGATGATGATTTATTTCCTATTGAAAGGTCCTGAGAGAGCAGAGAAGTAAGTACTTTAATTTTTTTAAAGAATTTCATTGGAACTATTTTTGTTTGAAACACCAAGGAATGTAAAAAGTCTGCTTAGTATTTTTAAAAAAATGTTCTGTTTGATGTCTGCAGGTTTGATTAAGTTTAGTTTCATATTCCTCTCCACAATGCAAATTTTAAACGTATGTTGTAGATGAGTTTTACTTTAATAATAACTGAATTTTGTATGATTTAATGAGAGATTTTGTCAAAGATGTTATTCAAAAAATTTTTTTCGATTAAAATATGTATAATTTTTTTTCGTTTGGAAGATTTACCCATATTACTTCCCATATAAATTTAATAAAAGGAAAAAAAAAGTTACTTAAAATTTCTTAAAATTCTCTAATTAAAGCGTTAATAATAATAATAATACAAATGCTCATAAAAATGTTGATTGTACGCAGGCAATCAGTTGTGTAAAAAATGTTCTTTAAACACTTAGTACTAATTAGCATTACGTTGATAGGAAAAATACAGCAGCGAGTCCCTAAATTTGCTCGACAAGTACACCAGAAAAAAGGAAAGGATTATGTTTTATATAACTTCCATTGGACTAAAACTACTAATTTGAATTAGTGTGTTAAAAATATTTATTAATTCATTCAGAAACAGAAGAGTAGAAGTAGAAATATTGAAGACGTTTGTAATCGTTTAAGCCCAGTTTCTCAACTGATCACACCTTAAATTTTTAAATAAACTATAACGCTGAAAATTATTTTTTGAGCTCTTACTGAGCACAAAATAACTGTTGAATAGTAATAAAATATTTTTTAAATGAATCGATTAATACATTATTTTAATTGATATGAAATACGGAATCCAATAAATAACTGAAAACATTGCCAAAAATGAATAAAAATTTTGAGTCACTTGAGAAGTTGCCATCTTTGTTTTTGAAGTCATTATTCTAAGTTTGGCTTTCTCGTCTCGACCTTTTCTTGTTGCCACAAAATACTTATATTACATATTCAGTCGCAATTATTTTATGCATGTTTTCTTATTGTTATTTATGAAGGGTTATGGAGGATTAGAACACGTTTTACGTTCTGTTCTGTAAGGATATAGTTTACCGCTGTATTAAAATGATCACTTCAGTTCGGAGGCTGTTACTGGCTTATATAGATACCACCCCACATTTCTATTGAATGGATATAAATATATGACATGTTTCGAGTCAGAATTAGTCTTAAGTTTAAAAAAGGATCTTTATTCGATGAATTTTCTACATCATCTGATGCGCTAAGAGAAAAAGAACGCCAAAGTGAAATTTAAGTGTTTTACCACTTAACCCAGATTTGAGAAGTACCTCTGATTTTATGAGTGTACTTGAAAGTTAATGATGACATATAGGGCTATTAAATATAATGATCTGGGATCAGAAATGTGTAGTGGAAAGGGCAAATGTTTCGGAGAAATAATTGGGTGAATAATTTAATATTTGAAGATGTAATGAAAAATAAAAGTTAAGTGCTATACAGGGAATTTAATTTTAAATCTAATTTAATTATCCTTACATTTATATATGTATATCACTAATTTTGTATTTAGTTAAATATTTTAACTTCTACTATTGATAATATAATAACAAAGCAAAAATGAATGAACATTAATTTACTGCATAAAAACCAGGTTATACAGATAACACTTAAAGTTTTATACTTGGTAAACATCTGAAATATATTTTAATTAAGTCAAACATATACTAGTCACTTAAGGATCTTATATCCTATTTATTACGCACGTAGATGATATTCCAATCATTCAGCCTTTCGAATTCTGGTATTATAAAGCCATCATGACAATTATGCTGCAAACTTTAAGAAGAATTCTAATAATAGTTTGCTGAGCTTAGGATAAGCGGGGAATAATTAGACTATGAAGTCTGAATACTCCATCGAGCCATTCAGTTGGTATTTAATATCATAATGCTGATGATATTTAGGATTGATTTATCACTTAGCTCTTTAATAAGCAAACAAATGTTTTGATACAGA
The DNA here is from genome assembly GCA_019973955.1 of Trichonephila inaurata madagascariensis. NCBI lineage: Eukaryota > Metazoa > Arthropoda > Arachnida > Araneae > Nephilidae > Trichonephila > Trichonephila inaurata. The sequence continues at coordinate 180,628 of BMAV01013663.1, read as the reverse complement.
ATGTACAAATAGGAACTTATTTATCAAAGTTAGTTTAAACATCAATAAATAGATCATTTTTGTCATTTAAGAGATTCTCTAAATATTTCTTATTAGAGCCATCAAAGGGTTATAATTTTAATTCTCAAAAATTAAACTGTTCCTGATTAATTCCAAATGTCTTCTTTCACCAGTAATGGATTTCATTTCCCAGAATATGTAGTAAAGTTGATAAAGTTTTCTTGTAATTCTTATCAAATAAATTTCAAACTCAACAATCAAATGATATGTTATACTTGTTTATATATAATCGGGTATTCAAGTTGAGACGGATCTATCCTCGTACTTTCATTTAATCATCTTGGGAAATCTTTGGGCTATCAATTCGCGTTTATTCACAACCAACCCTTTAAAGAAGAAACCTTGATATTTAAATTAAGTTTGCTGTATATAGTCTAAGCTTTCAAGCTAGTGAGAGAGGAGAGAGAATGTGATGAGATAGAATAGATTGCTACTGATCAGGTATTATAGCATTTTATATCGTATTCCAAATATTTGATAGGTGAAAGAATTAGTGACGATTGATCACTAAAGTTTAATCTTGTTAAGATAATTGAGACAGTAGAATTGATCCTACAGTAAAAGGGTCGATATTAATAGTCTTCTCATAATTCGTATACCTCGCCGTTAATCCACGTATTGCTTATATTGAGACATTCTCTTTTCGTTGAAATTACTTGAATCAGTGTTGCTATTTGTGAGATCAATAAGAAGATAGTTTTCGAATATGGGTAGTGATTCTTCCCTTCCTCCCACATCTCTAGGCGGGAAAGTGAAAGGAACAAATCTCTCACAAAGTACTAATTAAAAAATAGAATCGGGTTGTTAAAAATTTTACGATTGTTGTGAGGTTGCCATGTCTCGAGAAGTGGTTCTTCATCGCTTGGCTTTCTTTTTGTATTGACATATTTTTGAGTCAAACGAATTTAGATGTTGAAAACTATCAGCTTTAAATACTACATAACGTTTGCCTTATAATGGAAACATAAGCACTGTGAGTTTTCGTGTATAGTTTGAAAAAATAGAGCACGATCTATAATTTGATGTATGAAATAAACTTTTTCACTTTTTATTAAAATTTGAGTTATTTCTGCAAAAGTTATCTTAAAAATTTAATTTTTAGAAACATGAATATATATATATACATATATATATATATATGTAGATTTTTGAATTTGACATACGACTTCTTTCAGGTGGAAACAATTTAATTCGTTGGTGTCGTTGAGGGAAACGAGACTTGGTATACTTAAAATTTTCACATTCGTTTTATACAAGCATAAAACACACGCACGCACGCGCCTTAGGAAAAAAAGCTTTAAAAACATCACGTTGATATCCTTTACCAATCCGCCCCGTTCACGGAAGTCTCCGTTTCGAACTTCCGGTTGCCGCTTCGTCTTATTTGTGCCTTGTGTTGTCCATATTTATTTGTGAGTGTGTGTTTGACTGTGAAATAAATTATTTTACTACCAACAAAAGACTGCCTCATGAATACCATCCATATTACATCACCCACCTAAAATATGATCATTGTTAAAGAAAGTCTTACCACAAATAGAAATAAAATTCTTAGAAAATGAGTTATTCCTATTAAAATAGACCCTGTTCGAACTCAACGGAATGGTTAAATTTGTTTTGCCGATAGGGAAATTTTTTTTTTAGTAAATAAATGTTAGCATATTTAATTTATAAATAAAGCAGAATTTTTAAGGCATATATTAAGCAGAATAAATTTTTTAACCATCAAAGAGCTATTATTTTAAGAGCAAACTTTTCAAATGTCTAATTTTTTTGCCATGTCTAAATAAAAATTTTTTGATGTTTACAATTTAAAATTTTTCTAAAAAAAAAAAAAAAGTTGTCATTTTTATATATTAAAATTTCCTTTAAAAAGACAGAGAAATTTTGAATTTTACAAAAGACAAAAACCTTATAAGATTTAGAAGTGAAAATACTACTTATAAAATTTAGAACATATAAAAAAAAAACGGAAGTGCAAAAGTTTTAAGATTTAGAATTAAAAAAAAAAAATTTTAAAAAATTTAAAAAAGAAACATTTTAAACTTTTTTAAAAACTCAACTTTTGTTTTAGAAATGACAAAAAATTGACAGTTTAAAATTTAATAGAAGATGTAAATCGATGCTAAGTTTAAATAGAGCTGTAATTTAAAAAGAATATTTAAATATGTAGTTAAAAAATCATAATAAAATTTAAAAATAAAATTTAAAATTGAATACAAAATAGAAATAAATATCAATTTACAGTAGAAAATTTTCAATTTGGAAAAGAAAGTTTTTAAAGTTGAAATACAAAAAGATATTTAAAAAATTAAAATGAAAATTTTTCATTTTGAAGAAACAAAATAATTAGATAATTTATAATTAAATAGAAGACTTTAAATCAATTAAAATTCAATAGAAAACTTTGATGTAATTAAAAGTTAAATAGAAAATATAAAATTTAAAATGAAAAAAGCTTTTTGAAATTTGAAAACGGTAAAACATTTTAAAATTTAAAAATGAAAATTTTTAAATTTAAAAAATGTTTTTTAGATAAGCTTAAAAATTTAAAAAAAAAATTCAAAATAAACAAAACTTTTGAAAATTTAAAAAAGAAAAACCTTTTTCCTGATTTAGAAATGTAAAGTGGTTTGAATTAATAAATGGCAAAACCTTTTAAATTTAAAAACAATAAATTTTTTTTTTTAAAATTTTCAAATGTTAAGATTTAAAATAACAAAACATTTTGAAATTTGAGAATAAATGTATGTTTTAAAAATTAAAGAAAATTAAATAAGTGAAAAATTTTTTTAAAGATTTAAAACTTGAGTAGATGATTTAGAATTTAAAACATGGCAAAATTTTAAAAATTATAAAAAAGTACAAAACATTTTTTAAAAGTAAAGTGTAACAATAGATTTAATTTTCAACACACAAAATATTTTTTAAAGTTTAAAAATGATAAAAACATTTAAAATTTGGAAATGATAAAGGATTTAAAGTCAATAAATGAAAAAAAAAAAAAAAGAAAAATACGAATTTAGAAGTTAAAATTTTTTTTAAGGATTTTTCAACGACATAAAGTTTTAAACATTTTTTAAAAGGGAATCCCAAATTAAAAAAAAATTAAAATTGAATGGGTTTGGTCTTCCCTTTAAATTTTTAATTTTTCCCCAAAAATTTACCTTTTACTTTTAAACTTTGCCCTTTTTAAAATTTAAATACTTTTTCATTTTTAAATAATAAAATTTTTTGACAATTTTAAATTTAAAAATTTTGCTTTTCTAAATAAAAAAAAATACTTTTAATTCTTAACCCCAAAAAATGTTTTTTGTATTTTTAAATTTTAAAAAATTAGACCCTTAAAAAAGTTTCTATTTTTTAAGTTTAATTTTATTTAAAATTTATAATTTTTAAATTTTAAATTATTTATTTCAAAATAGCATTTTTTATTTTTTGTAAAATAATTTTTGTCAATTCTAAATCTTGAAAAGTTCTGGCATTTCTATAAATTGATAAAAATATACTGTGATTTCTAAATTTATTTTTAAAAAATATCTTTTGTCCTCTCTGCATTTTATAAAAGTACTTTTTGTTATTTCTAATTTTTAAAAAGTTTGGCCATTTTTACATTTTATAAAAGTAAGCCTTTTTTTAAAATTAATTTTATTTCATATTCTAAAATTTAAAAATTTTTTTTACAAAAGGGCCTATTTTTAAACCCTTTTTAAAAAATGTTTTATTAAATTTTGAAATATATAATTTTGTTTTTGTTATCGTCATTTTTAAACCTTTCTGACTTTTTTAAAAAACCCCTTTCGACTCTGGGGTTTCCCCAAATTTGTCCAACTTAGGACCCCCAAAATGTTTTAAAACCTTTCGCAAACATTGTTAAGGTCCTTTTATTCCATCCAATGCCTTCGGAATAATTTTATGGATAGCAGTGTCCAGAAAAGATCGTACTTCAGAAAGACGTATTTATATGCCCACAAAATTAATGCTTTGGCTGAAAAGAGACGATATAAGCCCCCGGCCTTTCCCAAAGGGTTAAAAAGTCAAAATGTAGTTTTAGGGGTAAAAAGGGGAAGTTTTAAAATTTAAATACTTGTTATTGATGGGGGACGAGAACATTTATAATTAAAAACTGGGCCGAATATTGAAAGTTTGAGAAACCCCAAATAAAAAAAAAAATTTAAAAGTAATCTTTTTCCCTTTTTTTTGGGGAAAAAATAAATGATAATATCTTTATAACACGATTTTTTGAAGGTGTTACTGAGCCCTTACATTTTCTATTTTTGACAGATGGCTAACACCACTGCTGTCACAAAAAAATACTTCGAAAATTTTCCTTTTATTTCTTGAAAAAAAATAATGTGGTTCTAAAAAGGAGTATGAATTTTATAAGTTGGGTGAAACTCCGAAACATATTTTCAAATCAATAAACTGAAACTTTCCCCTAAAAACTGAAAAACATTCCCTTTTTCATTAAAAATTTTTGACGGAATATTTTTTTCCACCTCTTATGGAAAGACTTGAATAATCCTATATTCAAAAAACACCGCGAAACTCTTCCCGCTCAAAATTCTTCAACCGTCGTCTGCAAAGAACTATCCATCATTGCTTAAAAGTATCGAATCCCCCCTTTTTTTTTCCGTTTCCCGGGAACATAATCTTTATCGAAGAAAGCGACAGTAAAACGAGTTTACGAACTTCCGATTTTGACAGTTTCGGGGAAGAAAAGGGACACTTTTTTTTGGAAAAAAAGAAAGACAATGTTTTTTATATTTCTTTTCTTTTGACAGAAGATTTTTCTTCAATTCCGAAACTGAATTTGAGAAGGATACTCGGTGAAGTATCATAAAGTGATCAAGAAAGTAAAATTGGAAAGTTTGAACATTTTCTTCTTCAGCTTTCAATTAAAAGAAAGTCTGATTTTTTGCTATTTCTCATCATTGAAGTATCGATAGCCTCAAACAGTGGAATATTTTGGTCTGAGTCTTTCAATCGATGAAGCCGATGGACCATTTTGATCTTGAACACTAAGTTATTGATTTAATTAAAATCAAAACCAGCATTCAAAGAAAAGTTTCTGAAGTTGGAATAAAGTCCACTTTTTATCTTTTTATAAATTTTCCAATTAAAAAATTACAATACTATATAAATTGAAACAAGTAATATAAAAAATTTTTTTAAGTCAATTCCTACTTAGATCAAAAAAGAAAAAAATTTTTTTTAGCTACTCCCATTAAATAGGGTTTAAAATTAAAATAAATATTATATACATAGAGAGAATCACAACAATAAGGGGTAATTCATTTTCAATTTAAATTTTCATTAAAGTATCGTATTGTTATTCAAAAAAAATTTGTGTATAAAATTTCAGTTCAACTGAATGCTTTTTAAAAAAGTGAGAAAAAAAATTTTTGAAGTTTTGACCCAAGTCGCAAAAAAAGAAAACCCAAAGTGGGGTATTTGAATTTTTTTAAAAAATTAGTTTCAAATCAATTAATTTTAATTAATTATAAAAATTATCGTATTTTTACCCAAAAACAATTTGTGTATAGAAAAATTTGCTCAAACGAGTGTTTTTAAAAAAGTGAGAAAAAAAAACTTTAAGTTTTAAAACAAGTCGCCAAAAATTTTTTTCCAATGTGGCTGTATTTTTTAATTCCCCTTTAATAATTAGTTTTTAAACAATTAATTTTTTTTAAAATTTTACCAAATTTCCTTAAAAAGGTCCAAAAAATTCCCTGTATATAAAGTTTTAGCCTTTAGGTTTTTAAAAAGTATTTGATTAACGATTGAAAATTTTAATGAAAATAAAAAAAATAAATAAATATATAGAGAGTGTGAGCTAATAGTAGGAATTGAAAAATGTGTCCTAAAAATGAACCTAGATGAGCTAGTAATTAAATAAGAGATTAAAAAGAATTTTGTCAAAAAGAAGTTTCCTTTGAGTTTCATGAGCCTGATCCCAATTAATTGATTTTTTTTATGGTTTATGAAAAAAAATGTTATCATACTGAAGAAAAAAAAAATAGTTCACATTAAATTTAAAAAATTTTTAACATAGTTTTGTTTTTGCACTTTCCCTTCCAAAAGGGAACGCTGTTGTATTAATCTTCCCCTTTCCCCCTCCTCTCAATATTAATAAGTTCCATGCTTTCTTTTGTGAAAAATCCTGTAAATATCAACATAGCTATTACTTTACAAGTTTTAGAGTTTTAGAAAATCACTTTCATTCCGAGTGGATGATAATTATATTAGTTGAAGTTAGAAAATTCTTGGATTCCCATTTGAATGAGATGAATTTTAATTTCGAATTCCTGTATTCATTCAGATTCTTTCACAGACGATGAAAGATTAGATGATGAACTTGGAGGAATGGCCAAAGCATTTATTAATTCTGAATCGTATTTCAAGAATTTCTACAGAGCACAATGAAATATTTTAGGGAAGGATTGAAATGATATGAATTATTTCTAAAGAAAGTAAGGCAGGTTACGTACATTTTTTGAGAAGTAATATAAAATGTTAAAAACACATTTAAAACAATAAAATTAAATACTATTATTTAAAACCACCTATATTATCTGTGATCTTATTAAGAAACTTCATAACTGTAGATATTTGGAAAAATTAACATAAGAAATAACTCCTATTTTTCCAAATTCATTTTCAATTTTTCGTTTGATTGCATTAGAGAATGTGGAAAAATATTGTTATTACATTTCTACATCACTTTTTTAGTTTTAAAAATATATGACTGCCCTATACGTTACAAGTAATCTTTTACGTTTTTTTAAAATTTTTAAATAAATATTCGAGTTTTATTTAGTATGTATATTACGACGGATCGAGGATATTCTTTTAAGAATTTCAAAACCTACCAATATGGAAAAGATATTCTCTGGTTTATAGATGAAGGGGATGGTAAAACAAAAAAAAAAATTATGCGAATTACTGTCATAAGGAAAATGAAGCTTAAGTGTTAGAGTTTTTTTTATGGTTAAAAATCATAGTAATTCTTAATATGAAACAGGCATTTTAGTACATTTTAACATTTATTGCAACGATAGAACACATAGTAAATAGTTACAAGAAAAACATCAGGTACATTTGTGCCGGGCCCCTTTACACGTCCCACACTAATCCTTTTGGGGGAATTTTTGGGCTATTTTGTGTTTAATTCACAGCCTTCTCTCTGAAGAAAAAACCCGTGATATGCAGATTAGTTCGACTGTAAAAAGTCGGGGGTTTTTTTAATTTTAGTAGAAGGAGATAGAGAAGTTGTTTCCCTTGCTGAAAGGTGAGATTGAAAAAAAGTTGACTTTCGCATGTAAAGTTTAAAAAGTGATTTTTTCCGTGTTGAATTAGAAAGTTTTAAAAAGGTTATATTGGGTTTGGGATTAAATGGCTTAATAGCAAAAGTTTTAAGCATATTTGATTAATATTCATTGCTTTCTCTCTGCTACTCTTTTGACATTCATTTTGAGAATAAGTTGTTGTTGGTTACTGTGTTTGAGTAAATAATTGTTATTATGGAAGCTTCTGTTTCTGCTTTTATTCCCCACCCCACCTTTAGGTAAGCAAGACGGTGAAGGAGAAACTTGAGGTGTAAGTCGCTCACACATCGAAATCTTCTTCAGTGTTTAAATTAAAAAAAAACCTGCAGTTGAAACTACAGTGTATGATGAAGCAGAAGAATGAGAAAAGTTTGGATTTGACTGATTTGACGTTGTTGAGAGAGAAGCTGGGTTAAGCTGGAAAATATTCAAATGAGTTGAGCATTAAAGAGAGAGAGAGAGAGAGACAGAAAACTAAACACACACCCACGCATACACGGCTCGATATTTGCATTGATAATTGCAACTTTTTTTTCTATGTAAGTGGTTTTATTTTAGTTGCAACATTTCCTATACAAAAATCTCTAAAATCTTCTTTATAATAATTCCGATGTTCATTTTTACAATATTCAAAAATGTTATCCTATAAATATTATTAGTAATACCTAATATTACGATAATTCCACACACATTTAATTGTTATAGCCACCACAGGTCTATTGTCTTATATGCCAATATATTAATTAATTGATTATTTTGCAGTTTTGCTTTTATAACAGTTGACGCCAGCTTTCACCAATTATGAGCTTAATTTTAAAAGTATGTTATACCAGTGAAAAAAAAAATCTTGTTAATATCTTATTATTTTAAATGAAAGTACTTTTTTAAGTAAAACATTTCTTTGGTTCTTAGAACTATCCTTTGCAAAATTCTGAACCCCCATTAAATATGCAGGATTAAAGTCGCTAAGTGGAATGTCAGCTAAATTGCCGATCCTACCGCCTTATGATGTATAAATTTCTGATTCAGCCTTTTTAAGTCTTAAGAAAAACGTAAGCACAGCCGGACCTCTAGATAACGAAGTCGCTAAATCCCGAAAAAAAGTTCGTTATATGGAAAATTCGTTGTATAGAGATTCATCTTTCAATATACTTTCTACACCACATAAAACAAATTTTAAATTCATGAACTGTATGCAATAAATAAAATGAATTATTCATACCTTTTTGTAAATTAATATCTTTTTATTTTATATATTTTATACATAAAAAAAATGGAAAGAAAAACTGCAAGGAAAACAAGAAAAAAGATTGTCAAGGAATACATTGTATTTTCAACATTAAAAAAAATAATTTTATACTAAAATTAATAAATTTTTAAAACATTTTCTAATTTAAAGCATACTCAAGTAATTTTAAACATACATTATTATATTTTATAACTAGAACTCCACTGACGGGGAAAAAGGATATCGAAGATGCTTCTAGTGAACTGGGCAATGGGGGTTAAGGGTTGTACCTCTTGGAACACCCAGAATTCTATTGCTCTCAGCAAGTTAGGCACCTGATAAACCCGTTCAAGATTTATGACCTCCATAAAATGTGTTAAGAGAGAATAACTTGAAATGTCCAGAAATACTTAAGAAATAGGAAGAAAAAAAATTTTTATCACAAGAAACAAAGTTCGTTTATAAAAAATGCACTTCGCTGTAGGGAGCTTACTTTACGAAAAAAATCGAGAAATCTTCTTGGTTCAAGGAAAAAGTAGAAATAGTAAATAGTAATATAAGTAATAGAATAAAAGTATATAGAAAAATTCACAATACGGAGGTTCGACTGTATATATTGTACATAAAGTTTCAGTGCCATTTGGGAGATCTGCTATTATTTTGTGTTTATTTTATTAAGATACATTTCCTTTTTTTCAATTCTGGATCAGCTTTCAACGGTCTCTTTCACATCCCTTGTACAAGCATGGCACTTGTCCGTAACCATTTTTCTCAAGCTGTCAACTGCCCACTCGATATTCGGTGGACATCACCGCCTTTCTCTGCTCTCAACAGCGACTCTTGATCAAGAAACCCAATGCCCCGAAAATAAATACAATTAAGAAAACTTTTCTCTCTTTAAAAGAGAAGGATGCACCATCTCTGCTTCGAAGAATTTCCTTGTGCTGACGCCAGTGAGAAAGAGAGAACTACCAGGGAAGGTTTCAAAATAATTACAACTGACGAAGTCTTTGACAGTTGGGTTATTGGATATCCTTCATGTGAGACGCTGCGGTGTCATTTGAAAACAATCACTTGAATAGAAATGAGAATTTATCTTAAGGGGACACAGTACGATTCAACTGACAAAAATCAGTAAAAAAAAATCAAATCTATTATTTTTAGCCTAAATTAATCTTTATATACTTTTTTAAAAGCTCACAAAACTTGAAAGCTCTAAATTTAAAAAAACGCAGAATTATGATAGCTTTTACGTTCATTTTTATTCACATCCCATTGGTAAATCAAAAATTTAAACGGATTTATCTCGGAAAGATAAAAAAGCTAGTTTGTCTTCATTTAAAATGCTAAGGTTTTTTTTTTATTGTGCCTAATGCTTTGATTTTTTTTACTATTACTAATAGTACATGTAACAAAAGTTGGTATGCATTTCAAAGCAATACTTATTTTTTAAAAAATAATTTAACTCAGAATTTATACATTTTTTAAGGAATTTTCAATAAGCATTCATAAAAAGAAATATTGTACGAATACCAATCATTTTGTCATAAAACCCATACCAGCTTTTGTTATGCATAATTTGAAGCACTTGTAAATTAAATTACATGCGTGTACGTATATTTTTGAAATAGGAATAGCCTTTTAAAATCACTTCACAAATTTTAAGTTATTTCCTTAAAATATTAAATGACCAGCATTTTATGAAATTTTGAGCACAAAATCTGTTTTACTCAGTGTACACACATAGGAGGCAAATCAAAAAAATTTTGAAAATCCTTAAACTAAAAATTTTTGCGTAAATTGTACCATGTCTTTTTAAGAACACTGCCCTGAAACTTTTAAGGCAATCTATCAGGCCTCTAAATTGATATGCTGCAATTAAAAAATTCATTTAATTGTAGATTAGATTAATTTAGAAATATTTATTTAAAGGAAAGGTTAAACCTTATACACTCGTTTAATGATCTATAAGCACCTATGATTTTCAGCCTATTCTGCTTATATATCGGCTGTTATTTGTTTTTTTGTATATCTCTATATATATATAGGAGAAACATCATTCACTCACTCATTCACTCATCACGAGATCTCTGGAACTGGACTTCAGACTTTTTAAATGTGGCACGCAAGTTTTTTTTTTTTTGAGTGAAATTCAGTTAATGAGTTTTAAGGAAATAGACTCTCAAAGGGGCTACTTAGGCGTGTTAGATAAAGAAATCCAGTTTCTGAATTATTAGACTCATGAAATTGAAATTTGGTAAGCATGTTCCATTCGTTGAGAAGAAATCCACTAAGAACGGTTTTGCTAATATAAACTCTGGAGAGAGGGAAGAGGAACTATAGGAATAAAAATAAATCTAATTTCGCTTTAGAAGTTTAATTCCTGTCCTTTTTAAAGCAACATGTTAGGGATATAAAATTGATTTTAAGGGCAATCAAAAGCCTGATACTTTGTTATCAATAACCTTAAAACAATAAATAATCTTATAACATCATGAAATTCCTAGTGAAGCAAGTGGGTAACGCCAAGTACTTTATATTGATGTTTTATATGAATCTTATTCATTTTCATTTACAAAATTGAATAAAACTCTGTTATCAATAAGAAATAGATGATAGTAAATTACTGATGTGACGAAATAAGAACATTTAAGAAACATGCAATGCTTTAGCAATATATATTTAATTTTTTTTTTTTTAAATTGATGTTTTTAAGATTAGAGATGTAGCTTTTTTATTTAAATGTTTTATAAATTCAAAAGAAAATAAGAAGAAAAATTAATTTGAAATTTAAAGAATAGGTAAAGAGTTAGCTTTTCTTATTACTATTTACTTCAAATTAAATACAAAGTTTTATTTTGAATTTTTTTTTAATTCTCTTACACAAACATAGCGTTAGAAAATATTATTACTAAAATTTCTTATAAATTTTCAAATATTGATTTTTGGGAACACATACAATTTTCAAATTAAAAAAGTTCGAAATATGCAAAATTAGTATAAAACTAATATGTTTTACATGAATTTAATACCAAAGAAACAATAAAATCTGTAAAATGGGAAAAATGTAACTACAGTAAAGATTTTGAATCAATCGTAAGAAAAGCGCATTAATAATAATTTTTTAATTTTTAAAAGGGAAGCAAGACATAGACACAAATTTGATATAACCCTGTAATAGAGTTCTCAGAACATCTGTGGTTCTTGCATTTTTGCCAAAGTAATACCAACCTATTTGCATTTTTCCATCTGTAATTTGCCGATGGTTGATTTAAATTTACCAATGGGACAGGATTAATATGTAAATACCAATTTTCTAAAATTAATTAATCTAAAGATCTGGATATATTATTGTACCTTGAAAGTATTCACAGTTTCAATAGTTTCGATTCAAAATCAAGAACTCATTAGCTGCTTTATCTTTCAGCAATTAAAAATATAATTAACAGTCAATTAGGAAGACTGTCCTTGAAAGAGAAATATTTTTAAAGCTCTCAAAATATTACAGAGAGATCCTTTAAGTTTAAACCCTCCAGAAAAGAAAAATGGTTCAAATCTAATTATGATTTTTAAAAAATTACAATTAATAACCTTTAACTTGAAAAGAAAATAGTGTGTGTTAAAAAAAGCCCTCGGTAACTGTTAGTTTTTATTTTTATGTGTTCACGGTAATTAAATAATGCATATAACGCAATTTTTTTGCTATTCTTAATGGTAACATTTCTTACATTTTATGACAGAAACAGTTGTTCGTCTAATTAGTTATAGGAAAGGTTGTACATTATCCTTTGAACGTTAAATAACGCAGAAGATTTAACAATAAACAAAAGATTTGTTTCATCATGCAATTAATTAATGGATACCTGCCTTTTTTCAAGAAAATAAATAGTTTTCTGTTATTATAAAAAATGTTTATGCATTTGTTATTGAAGCTACTTAAGAGATATTTGTCTTAATTTAAATTTCAAAATCAGGTTTATTTAATACAGATATTTGACACATGTTACTGAATTGCAGCGAATTCTTGTGCATGACACATGTGCATGTTCTTTTTTCTTTTTTATCTTTTTTATTAGGTGTAAAAATCAATGTCATATTAAGAATAAATGAAAAAGAAGTTTTTCCAATTTTTCTTGTTTTGTCATGATTTTTTATCAATTTATAGAAGAAAAAGTATAATTAATCGAGATTGGAAAATTGATGAATGACCAAAACAGGACTCAGAAGAGAAAATTCAATTTTTTTAAATACGTGCCATGAGTAATTAATTTCTTGATTTGACTTACAAATTATGTCCACGTTTGATTAAATATTGTAAAAAAATAACATTTAGCACAGAATGTAACTCCTACTAACATATGTTGATTTTTTGTGTTTATTGGAGTAGAACTTTTGGGATTGACACGGATTGATCACAGAAACACTTAAGTCACGTAGAGTAGATATATAGACCTTTAATTTAATACTAAATTTAGCTGCTACTACTTGCAACTCCCAAAGTTATGATTTTTTTTTCAGCGTTTGCCGATGTTATTACTCGGCGTGCCTTATTCAATGTATGGAAGGAAGAGCAAGATACAGCGCAAAACTTATGTTGTTTTGAGTTTATTTAGGACAACAACGAACTTTGATAAATATGAGGACCAGAAGCAATTAAAATTTAGAAAAATTGTTAAAAATTTCTGCTCGTTTGAAGGTGAAAAATGGATGAGGTGCCATAGGAATGAGAAAAGTTCTTCTCCAAGAGTCGAATGATGCGTGGTTGTAGGGAGAGTAAGATTTATATTTATTTTATTATTTTTAAGGAAAATATATAGCTAATGTTTTAGTGGTAATTACATTTTTATATTTATTTAAGCAATAATTATTTTTACAGAATTATAAACTTTAAAATGTCAGGTTTTCTCAGTTTAGTGAGTTTTTCGCATTCTTCCCCAATTATTTACCAATCCTTCCATTTTCCCCTGTGTCTTATATGCTTGTGCATGTAACAAAATTAAGGGATCCATTTTACTGTACATTGTAGATACTTCTTTATTTTTAAAAAAATTAAATGTGGAAAATATTAGGCTTTTGGTTGAATTTTAGCATATATATATATATATATATATATATATATATATATATATATATATATATATATATATATATATATATATATATATATATATATATATATATATATATATATATATCAACATTTTATTATTTTTTCCCTCCAAAACTAATTAAGGTATTGTAAAATCGATCCCTAAAGGTGTTTAAAACATCATTGGAAATATTACAAAATTTCATGTCAAAAAATTAATTAACACAAAAAGAGTAGAATTTTAATTGTTTCGAAATTTTTTAAAAGAAATTAAATTTGTAAAATTGTGTGAATAATATATGAAAAATTTTATCACGTATCATTTTCTTGAATAAACATTATATAAAATGCTAAAATGTAATTTTTCAATACATAAATAAAAAAAAATGCTCAAAGGGTGCAGTGTCCTTTTAATCACTACCTATTATCCTTTATTGTTTTTGTACAATGTTATGTTTGATTGCATTGTTTAATCTTTAACAATTATTAAATTTAATTTTTTTAACTTGTCACACTATATTCCTTTTATATATTCTCCCACGTGTACATTAATGCTTTCGTTAATATATCCTTAGATCCTTGCTCAAAAACTAATTCCACTTAGCAAACATTTATTCTTGATCAAATTCAAACTGGACATAAATTAGTTAAGACCCTATTAACCTTATTTGTTAGTAAAAAACAGAAAAGAACACCCAATTTACATTAATAACTATGATTTTAGATCATTATGAAGACTTTAAAGCCATAAAATACTTTCCGAGCGCTAGATTGGGAAAATTGTCCACTGTGTGGCGTATATAAACGTCTCGCTAAGCCAAAGCGTTTATTTCCTGGACGTATATATACGCCTTTCCGAAGTACGATCTTTTCTTTGCATTGATATCCATAAAATTATTCCGAAGGCTTTGTAATGCAATAAAAGGACCTTGCCAATGTTTACGAAGGATTTGCTTATTTCAGATTAATTGCTTCTTTATTCCTCCCCCCAAATACATCGCATACGCGCGCCTACGTGGAAAATGGTTGGCATTGGGAAGCGAATCGAGATAAGTGTTAATTTTTGTTTTTAATTATATATATGACAAGCCCATGGTGTCTCTGGAAATTAATAAACTTGTTCTTAACTTAGTACTGTTAGTTATAAATACACTGTGTATAGCTCTGATATATTTATAAGTGTAAATGTGTATTTTATTTTTTATTATGTCAGAATGTTTTTTGTTTGTTTACTTTCAGTATAAATTAATAATTTTTTAAAATAATCTTTTGTTTTCGAGTTTTCTATATGCTCGCGTCCCCTCTCGTAGAGTTGCCACGACCCCCACATTTTGAGAAATGCTGATTTAAACAAATTTTTTATACCAACCTATTAATTTAAGTAAATTCTTTAAGAGAATGAGAGTTCAATTTACGTCACACTATAAAGCAACTCGAAAGCCATTGGCGACGGACCTCACAGTTTTGAACCTCAGTCAAGTGACGAGGACAACACCTGAGCTGTTACCTCTCTCTCATAACTACCACAAACGGAAGGACGTTGAGCCTTGCTAAATTTAACGTGAATCACCTCCTCTACACGGTGGGTCTTCGGTGGCACCTGGACTCGAACTCGCAACACTCCAACTTCAAGTTTGTGATCATAAGCACTAGCTACCACGACCACACATGCAAGCCTCTTATCAAAATATCAAAGTTTGTGATTTGTCGATTATAAGCAAAGTACGATGTGCGTGTAGAATGTACGAATATAAACTATTGGGATAAATACACAAAATATACAAAAGATAAATATAAGAAAAATATGCAAAAAGAAATATTCTTTCTTCAATAAATTCTGTGAAACGTAATGTTAGCTCTTCGTGAAATTCTTGGAAAATGCATAATTATCTTCAGTCAAAAAGGAATTCAGATTTGCTTGCATGCTAATGTATTTGGGAAATGCCAGTTTTCTGAATCAAAAAGATAAGATTTTGTTTATCATGCTTGAAAACAGTATTTTGTCAGCATATATATGAGGCATTACTCATAAATATTTAAATCAGGTAATAAATATGTTGTTTGAGAAGTATTGGAGATACGTCTTAAATCAACATTGTTTTTAGTTGGAAAATTTTAATGTTTCAAACTTTTAAGGAAACGTGTTTAGGAATAAATTAAACTACAACAATTGAAAAGAGTCATTAACCCATAGAATTTTTAAAAAAAGTTTTATTAGCTGTTATACAAATTAAATAGTGTTTATTACAATTCTTGTTTTTTTTTAAAAAAAAAAAAAACTAACGAAAAACGTTAGTTTATAAAACGAAAATTGTAATTTAGAACATTTAAAAAAATCTGTTATACATTTGTTATTTTTGCTAATGCCACCTGATCAGTAGTGCGAGATCTAGGCCCACAAACATTTCATTGTGGCAAGGGAATAGTTTCTTACTAGTTGGTATACCTGTTCTTCGCACGGGTAAATTGAGAAATTAAACAATATAGAATGAAGTATAAAGAAGTTTTTTATGAGTTGGTCTTACGTGAATTGCAAGTTAAACAAAAAGGGAAGAAAAAAACCATACTTGTTAAATTTTAAGTCTGCAGATCTAAAGCTGATAAAAGGACTTTGTGGGTCTCTCTTGTGGGTCGATTTTTGAAAACACCTTCCTAAGCTGTTCCTGCTCAGCAAAAGTAAGATATTGTTACACATTTGGTGTCATGAGCGTTTAAAATAGTGTAAATAATTTGTATCTGGATGTGTAATACGTTAATATTACTTTATGTTGTATTTATTTTATATTAAAATTGTAATATCCACAAGCAACGCCATTCCTTACATTATAATGGCGATTCAATGGAAACATAGCGAAATGTTGGCGATTGAGCCAAGTTGGTATTATTTTTGGAGACCCTGTTGGCAACTTGGAAATTGATTGAACGTTGCATAAGTTGATATGCTGTAGTGCCCCCTAGTGGGGAGTTGCTACAAAGAGGATAGCACAAAAACCTTCTCCACAAAATTATACATATACATGCCAATTTTCATAAGGATCTGTTGAAAGGTATTGGAGTGATACGATTTCATATATACAAACATCCACTTTTATATATATACACATGAAGCACCTAAGACTTCATGATATATAATATTTTTCATATAAAAGCAGCTTATAGATATAGCTTGGATTTCAATAACATGCTACATCTATGCACTCAAAATTATCTAAAATACAGAAATATAATTATTTGAAAAGGAACTTAAGGAAGTAAATAAAATGAAATACCAAGTTATATGCAGCAAACAAAAAATGAAAAAGTTATTCAACTTGATTGACTTATAATCATATTAAAATGACGCGCAATGAATCTTTTAATTAAATAAAAACTCAAAGATCATCAAGTTAAAGTTTGCGACCTTTTTATAAAGATTTGAAGGAAATGGAATTTCGCATCGGACTGTTGCTTAAGGCAGCCACCGAGGAAGTTAGCTCCTTTTCCTTTCTACTAAACAATTTAATTTAAAATCATAAGAAAATAAGTAATTTAATTGATCAATGACTTTAAAATAAAATAAAACAGAAATCACAGCAAATTGAGCATTATAAAACAATAGCTATTATACCTGTTCTTCGCACGGGTGAATTGAAAAATTAAACAATACAGACTGAAGGATAAAGACGTTTTTTATGAGTTAATTTTACGTAAATTGCAAATTAAACAAAAACAAAGAAAGCTTTTTGCGTATCCCAGCTGAACAAAAAGACCCCTGTTTTTTAAATTTTAAGCCTGTAGATCTAATAGCTGATAAAGATTTTTTTTCTACAACTCCCCGTAACTCTCTTGAGGGTCGATTTTTGAAAACACCTTCCTAAGCTGATCTCTGCTCAGCAAAAGTAATGCACTGTTACAAATTTTGTGTAATGAACGTTTAAAATAGTATAAATAATTTATATCTGGAAGTGTAATACATTAATATTACTTTTTGTTGTATTTATTTTATATTAAAATTGTAATCAGCCTCACACTCCACCTGTTCAAGCGTTCGCAGTTCCTGGTGCCTGGCATAGACAAAACAAAATGCAAATTTTTGCTTCACACATGAAAGATAGATATATGCTGTCACGGGCGAATTTTTTCCTACTTTCTTGACAATCATCGTTATATTTTGGCCACTTCACACAATATCTTTATAAATTATAGCCTATGTGTTATTCTGATATATAAGCTATATTACTGTAAAGTTTCATTAAAATCCATTCAGTTGTTTTTGCGTGAAAGAGTACCAAACATCCACACAAACTTTCACGTTTATATTAGTAAGGATGTCTATCGTTCGTCGTTTCCTAGTACCATGTAGATGGCAGTACGATTTGGCTCGGTTCCATCTCAGTTTTGAGGGAGGACATCCTGGGGATTCGTCAGAGGCCTCACACCATTCTTCCCCTTTCACCAACTGTACGAGATAACTTGCAGCTCGAGAAATATTAAGAGGAACACACGAAGACATTATAATATTTACAAACATCCATACTTTTCCCGCGAGTCGAACCCAGTCCTAACAGCACAGCAGTCTCTAACCAATCTACAGAATGGGAGGCTCTCATAAATTTGAATTGTGAAAGTAAATAACAATATTTTTAAACTTTTGTTGTAATACGTGTTTTTTTGGTAGTTTTTCGATATTTTCAAATATATATACAAATTATTGTTCACCCGACACATTTAGAGATTTATTTAGTCACGATATCATCGGATTTATTTACATTGTGATGGGGCCTTAAGTGATTTTCTATTAATCCTCTTGGGGAATCTTTGGGGATAGCAATTGAGTTATTCCACAGCCATCCATCTCAAGAAGAGACCTTGATATGCAGATTAGCTAGTATAGGGGTGGGCAGACTTTTTCAGGGTACGCGCGCGCCTTCTAATTTTTTCGAGGTGTTGTGGTCCACCCAGTGTTAGTGGCGCACATAAGGGGGGGGGGGGGGGGGCCACGTGTGCGGCCCCGCCCC